>JAODLD010000136.1:2562443-2581338 GCA_026781065.1 Mormyrops boulengeri
CCTGTATGTAATCACTCTACCAAGCAGGAAAACTGAGAACTGAGAATACCAGTAGGATTAAAGAGCATCTATCATTGGCACACGTGCTGTTTTATTCCGACTGGAAATGAGACAGAAATAAAATACGACTTTATTTCTTGTTTTTCCTTTTATTTCCAATTTACATTAATTAAAAATGTAACAAAACATGATCAGCGTCATAATAATATTATTATTATTATGATCAATAATAATATTATTAATAATAAAAATATACAGACCCTCACACAGTAAGATGCAGCCTGCCCTGGTCAAAAGGTGGGGGGGGGAGCATTCCCTGGTATGCTGTAAAAATCGATTGTCATGTGACACAGTTCTGGGATGTGAACTTGTGATGGGGGCTCTCTGCTTTCAGATGCTCCTTTGTGCCCCAGATCCATCCAGCTGTGCCTGCCAGGGCAGAGATTGTGCTGTGGAGGGGGGGCGGGGGGTTGAGACTCATTCATAGCACACGTAGCACCCCTTGGCTGTGGGTATACCTAATCAAACTCCGGGTTTAGCCAAGCTACTTTTTGGAAGCTTGGATTCAAGAATTTGATGTTTTTCAGTGTGAGGTAGCTTTAAAAAAAAAAAAAAAGTCTATTATGCAAACAGAATGAGTTACTGAAGATTCACGGTGTATCTGTTACAGGAGAAACACTGAAGCAAAAATTGAGTTTGTCAGGGGGAGCGTTTCTTTAAAAAAAAAAACGATTCTTTAAAAAAAATCCAGAAGAAAATGTACTTTCCAGAAAGTGTATATATATGTATACACAAATATACATATACATACATATTTACATGTAAATATATATCAGTATCTGGTTGTTAAAAAATACAGACTGTTTTACAACAATAGCACCTTTGGTTTTATTATAATACACAGTAACTGTTTTGATACACACTCTGGTGGCAGAATGAGGAACGCCTGCACTTTTACACGGCCGGATAGATTTTTGGTAAAGTTACGGCTAGATGTACTTCTATGTGGGTTTAGAGGAGGAGACAGGGTAGGGGATCCGAGTGGGGACCGGGGCTGACGGGTCGTACTTTTAGAGTGTGAAGGGCTCATCGCTAGGTAACACATCTGGTCCCGCCCACAACCTATGGCCCCACCCAAAAGGAGGCAGATAATAAATAAATAAAAACACCAAGAGTTATTTTTCCCCACATTTCATAATTTTTCTTTTCCCCTTTTTTTTAAAATTATTTCTTCTTGGTTATAAGGTAATTGCCCAGGGTAGGTGGAGTCCAGGGGTCACCGTTGTTTTTGACCTCAGGAAGTGGATAGTCTGGAGACAAGGGTGCCGCTCAGCGAATCGCATGCGAATATTGCCTGTGCCGCTCAGTGCAGATATCCTCGGCGTAAGATTTGGAAAGTATTTTTAATGATTAAAAAAGTCCCATTAAAAAAAAAACGTTGCATTCTTCTTTTCTTTTGGATCGTGTGTTTTATTTATCGTTTCACGTTTTTCTTCTTTCTTGATACTCTCCCTTACAAGAAGCAGACTGGGCCGATGTCAACACCAAACTCCTGGTCCGCTCCACCGATATCCAATGGGGCGATGTCCACGATAGGCAGGCGGGATGTCTTCTGCGATCTGTATTCAATTACTGTCTTGCCCCATTTCCCTGTGTGTTTCTGTGAGAGAGAAAAAGACAAACATGGGTTTAGAGATTTTCTAGGACTCCCAGTGGGCCAGTGAAAGTTGGCGCTAGTTAGCCTTTAGCTGCTTGATGTGGAGGTGTGGCCGTGATCTAGGATCTGTGTTGGCGTCTGCACCCTCTCCCCGCCTCTCACCGTGCATCCGTCCTCCAGCACCGTGTAGGTGAAGCGGTTGTTGCCCTCGGCACGGATGTCCACCTCATTAGAGCCACGTAGTAACAGTGCCTTCTTCATGTTGCCGCTGGCCTCGTCCAGATAGGCCACGCTGTTGTGGCAATGGTAGGTGAGGTTCTGTGAGGCCTCTGTGGACAGCAGCCTCAGGAATGTCATCTGGATGCTGGCGGTGTTGGGGGTCAGGCTATCATCTCCATAGTTGAACTGTTGGTGGGGACAATAATGGCAAGCAGTTCAGGTAGTAGGTTATCGGTGATCCACACGTCAAGGCATGTTTAATGATTTTTCAAGGTAGAATTGTTTAGGGTCATAGACTAAGAGGTTCTGGCTACAGCTATTCAAGAATAGATAGGCAAACAGTGATGGTATATTCTTTGTTTTGAAGCCGGCAGACAGGAAGCACATTGGGCAAATGGAGTTCAATTTTTAATCCCCTATCATCAGTTGGGCAACAGGTGAAGAGGGGATAGAGGTGGGACACTGTGAACATATGGGTTCATTGTGACATTACTTGCATAGGAGGGGTCTGAAAACCTCCCTTTCCAAACTTAGCTAATAAATGATTAATGTACATTTAAATGGTATGCCTACAACAGCCAACTCACATGGAATCCTCCATTCATCATCTCGCCAAACCAGATGTGCTTTCGCTCCTTGCTCTTGCTGGACCACCAGTTCTTGCGTGGGATGCGGTCAGGTCTGGGGTAGACGCAGGTCTCGCCGATCTCCATGTTACAGAAGACCTTGATGGCGTCGATTGTGGAGCCCTGGTTAGGGTCGATCCAATAGTCACCTGAAAGAAGACCTTTGTCAATTAGACATTTTTAACCTGTTGGGTGCAGTAGACATATCCTGCTTCCTCTTTTGGAAATAGTAGAGATACGGAAATGGCATCGTTCACTTACCGCTCTTCCAGTCAGGGTGGCACAGTTTGAGGTCTCTGCAGGTACGGGCTGGGTTCTTCTTGGAACCATCTGGGCTGCGGATGTTCTCAATCTGCGTGTTAAGGGACTTGAGAGTGGCGTCCACCTCAGCGTCATGCTGGCGGAGGTTGCCGGAGGCCTGGTCAGCCCTCATGAACCGCAGGGGGTCAGGGCCTTTCTCGGGCTGAGACAGGCCCGCGAATGCGGACATGTCGATGCCAGGGCCAGGAAGACCAGGAGGACCGGGGGGTCCAGGGTTACCAGGAGGACCCTGAAGAATCAGAAGACAAGGTTGTCTTAAAAACACTTGTTCTGTGTATGTGCTATCCAAAGATAATTACAGGTATCCCTGAAGTGTATAAGAGATCCTCTTTAGTGAGGTATGCCCAAATATGAGGCAAATTTTTTTTTTATGATTAAGAAGAGCAGAGCGTGGGGGAAATTTTGTGGGGGGAGTTCACACTGGCAGCCACACTTAGCTTGCTAGCTGTGCTGCTACCATCTCCATCCCCACACCATCGTTTCAAACTCTGCTCACTGATTCCTGTGTGTGATCTTGCGAGCTCATCCCAAAATATCTAGTGCTTACAAAAATTTCCCGTTGAAATGAATGGCAATTATGTGTCAGACTAATGAGATTTCACTTTACGAGCCAATTTCCAGGAACCTAATTAGATCAATAGTAGGGGGAAACCAGTATTTCATTTCCATTTTTGCTATCTCTGTTGGTATGAACTTACGGCAGGACCAGTCTCTCCAGAACGACCACGGGGACCTGGAGGACCGATGGGTCCAGACAAACCGTTGGCTCCATCCTTTCCTGAAGGTCCAACAGGGCCAGGAGGTCCCTACAAGAAAAAGAATAGTTAAGCCCTGGACTTAAGTTAACCAGCATAGCAGAGCTGAAGGATGCACATGCCGATGTGAAATACACAATAATAACCACACTGCCTTTATGGAGTAGCTCGTGCTTCCATTACATACCCTCGATCCGCTGGGGCCAGCTGGTCCGGAGGCACCTTGGTCGCCAGCTTGACCCTGTCAGAGGCGGGACAGCGACACGTGTACAGGGAGCCACATTAACACCGTGCATTGCTGTTACGCTGTCACGATGCCTAAATAAATAATAAATACTCTGTATTACCAAGATTCCCATTTTTTAGAGCTCTGCTTTCCTAATATATTCACTTGCAAGTACACATTCTTTATATGATCCTGATTCTTTGTTTGCATCATCATAATTGTTACGTTTATCTTCACCTGTATGTGTGTTTCTACATGTAACTCCATTATTGTGACATTCCCATCAAAGAATAAAATCGATTCTGATCTGTTACAGTCCTCAGTGGGTGTTCCCTTTTTTAGGCACTCGGTATTGGTGCCCTACAAAGCACTGTCATATTTTCCATGGTGTACCTCTGCCTTGTGCACTGTGATGCTGGGATAGACTCCAGGTCAGCCTGCAACCCCCTCCACAATAAGGAATCGGAAGGTCGTTTTACTGCTGGTTTTCATTAACCCTGATTTTGCGGTTTTATGACCGCTTTTGTCAGCACTGATGCTGGGTGAAATCTAGGACTCAACTCTCAAATGAAATACAGCAAAAGTTAAATCAGCTATACAGAATTCTTTCATGTTTCATAGTTCTATCTGTCATTGACGGAAAGAAATGGTTCGGTTGCTTACGGGAGGTCCGGGCAGACCCTGCAGACCTGTGAATCCTCGGTGACCCTTCTGTCCCCTGTCTCCTGCTTCCCCAGCCTCGCCCTTGTCTCCACGTGGCCCTTGAGGTCCCTAGGGGAGAAGGTAGACCATCCATCATGTCATCACTAGGAGATAACAACTGTATGCACCTCATGTAGACCTTTGTAAAGCGCATGTGATAAAGAGCAGCAATATAGTGCATGAAATTGTAGTTCCTTTAATATTTGCTCATTCATTTTCAAAATGAGGTGTTTCAGATAAGTCAAGGGATTTGTGTGTTTTTTTTGCAATGTCACCACAGCTTATATAAAAAGAATTTGAGTAAAGTGTTTAAGGCAGATCAAAAAGAAAATATATACAGACTGTGTAAATCTATGATGGTATGAATCCCAGGGATCCAAAGAAAAGAGAGAACGTGGACTAGAAGTCAATGATTCGGAAGTCCTGGAGGTGATGGGATTTGACTGGATTAATAATCTGGTCCATAGTGGCGTTGAAAGTAGGACAACAGTGGGTTGTGCACTGGGTTGTGAAACCAGTGTGTGTCAACTACCAGTGTGTGTGAGGTACCAGTGCGTGTGAGGTACCAGTGCGTGTGAGGTACCAGTGCGTGTGAAGTACCAGTATGTGTGAGGTACCAGTGTGTGTGAGGTATCAGTGTGTGTGAAGTACCAGTATGTGTGAGGTACCAGTGTGTGTGAAGTACCAGTATGTGTGAGGTACCAGTGTGTGTGAGGTATCAGTGTGTGTGAGGTACCAGTGTGTGTGAGGTACAGTACCAGAGTGTTTGAGGTACCAGTGTGTGTGAAGTACCAGTGCTGTCATGCTGTGCATGTGTGAGGCATCAGGTTCTGAAATATTTCATGTAGGGCCTTATTAATCTGCTTGACTTGTGTGGCATTATTAGTTTCTGGTGTCGGCGTGTATGTGCGGCATCAGCCTGTGGTGCTCATGTTTGTGTCAGAGTGTGAATATGCGTGAAGGTGCTGGGGGACAGGGACACTCACAGGCATCCCCCTGGCTCCGGCTGGCCCTGGCGGACCTGCAGGACCATGTGCGCCCTGCAGAAGAACACAAGATTAGGGAGGAACCTACAGAGAACATACAAAACAGCTAAGAAATTATTCCTGGGTAAATATCAAAAGGAATCTTCTGGAAGGTTTCAAAACATAATACAGGAAAAATCTCGATTATGGCGGATGACAGAATCAGAGTAATTATCCCTCAAAGTACCTGCTTCTCTGGTGAAACAATGACATTTTCACTTAAATGAAATTCCTAACTGAGATCCAGGCTGTACTTCTCGGCAGCTTTACACGCTGTTCAGTGGTATCTAATCCTGATCTGACCCTCTCAGCGGAGAGAGCTCGACTTCATGAAATTAGCTCTGCTCTGGTCTCTCACACAAAGTCCCCCATGGCTCTTGTGTGGCTTCCCCTGTCAGCTTTCATAACCCACTTACTCTCTCCTTATTATGCAACCAATGCACCTTCATCTCCCTCATCCATCCCCTGACACCCATGTTTACCCGTGAATATCAGCACTTGCCAAAAATACATCTCCCTGGATGCGTGACCGCCGTAATGTAATCACTGTCTCACTCTGACGTCAGATCGATAGCCTAGCAGGTTTGGGGAACAAGTCTGTGCCGCTTGGCAAAGTCCAACTCTTCTGAAAAGCTATTCCGCACTTCATGACAGCATATCCTGCACTCTAGGGATGTCAGCAGATCTTGTGTGTAAGGGGGCGGTGAGGAGGTCCTGGACCTTTCTTAACAAGCTAAAAAGGAAGTGAAGAGGCATGATACTCACAGCCTCTCCTCTGTCTCCCTGCTTGCCAGTAGGGCCAACGGGTCCCGGGGCACCAGGCGTTCCAGGGGCCCCTGGGGCACCAACAGGACCGGTATTGCCACGGTCTCCCTGAGGGAAGAAGAGGGCGAGGACACATATATTTCAATGATGACACATGTCATGATGTAACACGGCCCAAACCACTGTGACACAGAGCAATGATAACAATACCAGGCTGGTAAAAAGAGGTGGCTTCTTGTGTCACAAGAGGTGTTTGATATACGGTACTGTTGAAATTAAGGATGTAAGAAATCAAATTTACCATTATGTCAGATTATGCAACCATACACAATCTTTATCAGTCTTACAAAAAAGCATCTTTTCCTTACCTCAATAACAACTTGAAAGATATATTTTGACTTCTGTGCTTTATATTAGGAGTTAATCTTACTTTAATGATGCCACCCAAATAAGCAGAACAGTGATATAAAGGAGAGCTGACGTTACAGAACACAGTACAGTATATATGGCATATTATAATTCTGGCCTTGCAGTTAAGGGCCGCTTATTGGTAATGTTACACAAAGACAGGGATTGATTGCTCTTTATGTAGAGACTCTTTCCAGGTAAGTCTCACCTTGATTCCAGTAGCACCATCTCTACCAGGGGGTCCATCGGAGCCAGGATTGCCCTTTGGTACAGAATGGGTGTTAGGGCATTTATGTGAGGTGTTGCAGCGTTCGGTACAACACATAAAAGGGTTTTATTTAATAGTGCACATTTAATAGTGCACATTGTCTGGTTGTGCCCTGCCAGACCTGTACCACATACACAAAGGGATTTGATGCAGGCACATTAGAAAGTTAAGACTAAAACTGTTGTTTTCAAAAATACAGAACCATATCTGTTATTGGGGCCTGATATTAAATAGCAGTCTCATGGCTCAGAGGTGCATTGTGGGAGTGTTGGCTGGTGATGCTGACCTCTCTGCCAGGTTCTCCAGCAGGTCCAGTCAAGCCAGGAGGTCCCACGGGGCCAGGAGGTCCACGGTCCCCAGCAGTACCAGGGGCACCTTGCTTGCCTGGTTCCCCCTGAGATGAAGAGACATTTCAAATTTTATAATAATACTTTATTGATCCCCATGGGGAAATCCTCTTTTTGCCTATCCCATCTTGCTCTCCATGACACACAGACATCTATGTAGGTGAGCAGAAGCTTAGCAGTAAAGGGCAGCAAGCTGCACAGCTCCCATGGAAATGAGGATTAAGGACCTCCCCCAAGGGCCCACAGATGGTGTCTTAATGGTCAGGGAAGCGCACGAGTAATTGAAAGATTGCTGGTTCGAATCCCCGACCAGCAAGGCACCACTGAGGTACCCTAAGCAAGGTACCACCCCCAAGCACTGCTCCCCAGGTGCTAAATTAGCTGCCCCCTGCTATGTCACGATGTCCCATATGGGTTAAATGCAGAGGACACATTTGGTTGTTGTGCACTGTGTGCTGTGGTGTGTCAACAATGACCACTGATCACCTAATTCTAATGTGACTGTTCTACCGAGGCCAGGCTCAAACTGGCCACCTTCCCCTCACAAGCACAGAGGCTTAGTCTGCTGAGCCATATGATGCCCTTCAGTACATTTTACTCCTTTAATGATCAACTGCCCAAAAATGCCCATTAAAACATTCTGTCTGTATTACATTAGACTGATGCTTCATTTTCATTTTCTCAAAGAAAAAACAGTAACATGATGGGGCAGAAATACTTAATAAGTAATAACTCGGTTAATACTGAAGTACAAATCACGAACAAATATAGTTGCTACTTGAGATATCTTATATCTTATTTTTATAATCTATATAATCTACAGATATATGTATATAATATTTAAGTCATATTGTTTGGTGTTTTTTTAACCTTGTTTTCACCATTTTCTTAGTTGATTATTTTTATATAATTTTATATAATTTAACCTTTATATGACCATTTAAGCTGCGAAGACATAGACAGATATGAATGGATTCTGTACTGTAAGCGCTGCGAACAGCAGCCTGAGCACGACATGAATGAATGAGCGTCTCACAGGGATGCTCGCTTTACTGGCAGTTTGGGGCAGAAACTGTCATATACACAGGCGGGGCAGCAGTTGTGCTGCCAGACGCAGTGCAGTCGTGGCCACATATTTGCAATATCGGAACGGTCGTAAAGTAGACCAGTCGTAAGTTGGTATCTTTTGAACAAATAGTTAGTTGCTGGAAAAGCTACAGCGTTTTAAAGGTAGCTGCGCTACTGATAAGAAATGAAAAAAGCAGTAGCGTTGGCTACTCTGCAACACTGCTGCGTGAGATATAACACGCGTCACCATTCATTATTGATGTGTTAACATGAGATCAGTTTGTAACTAAAACTTACTTTGTGGTTAATTATTACATAAGTAATAATATTATTTGTGCCCCGTCATGCGCAGTGTTACCGAAAAAACTAAATGCAAATATTGTTTTTTGGATTTAAAGTTGTCAGGTCAAATCCCATACTGCTGTACCATTGAGAATGATTCTTAAATTTCTACTTTTAAAAAAATCCAAGTCCACAAATTAAGAGGATTAAATCATATGTCACTCTGAAAAACAGGTGTCAGAAACATGTATTCTGTGTACATGTGTGTGTGGATTATGTTTATATTACATTGTAGGCAGTGTGCGAAATACCCGTCAATATTCGGGGGGGTCCCCATCTCCCTATTGTTGCGCAATACCGATCTTGAGACCCCTTTAAAATTTTGTTTTTGAAGCTTTTCGGGTCTCATGGGGTAATCGGGGGTGTCGGACCCCCCTGGACCCCACTGTATTTCGCACACTGATTGTAGGGACAATGTAATAAAACCTGTTTTTTTGCATTGTGGGGACCATTTTTTAGGTCCCCACGAAGATCTGTGAATGCAATCAAGAAACTAAAAATGCCAAAAGTCTCGTATTTTGTTTGGTTCCTTATGGTTAAGGTTAGGGCTGGGTAGGGGTTAAGGCCGTCATGTTGGGATTAGAGTTTTCCCCATAGAAATGAATGGAGAGTCCTTACAAAAATAAAATGATAAATTGTGTGTGTGTGTGTGAATGTGCATGTAGAAGGTTGTGCAGAAGCATGCTACTCACAGAAGGTCCTGGAAGGCCTGGGAAACCTCTCTCACCACGCTGCCCAGGAAGACCCACAATACCTCGCTGTCCAGCCAGACCTTGCGGGCCTGAAGGACCATCTGGACCCTGGATAGTTGAAGAAGCAGTTAGAATTTTAAGCTTAAAAGGTTTTGTAAATATTTGCATGAGTTAATTCAAAATTAAAGATAGGTGTACAGAACTGCATTTACTACTCAGCGGTGCTACCATTTTTGGCTTTTTTCTGGGTCACCCCTGTGTCTCAGAGCTGACCCATGAACGCTCTTTTGAGAGGCAACTAAAAAATGCCATATTCTGTTGGACAGGCAAGCCATATCTAGTTTATAGACCCAGCAGGGTCCATCTGATTGGGCCGACTACATGGCACTGTGATAGGAATGGGCCCAGAAACATGGCTGACTGAGCAGTGGGGGGAAGGCTGGTGATAATGAAGATGATAATGCGCAGCACCGCGAGGCTAAACGGGGTCACGCCGAGAACTCACGGGGGGGCCGTCCTCGCCGGGCTCTCCCTTCTCGCCTGAGGGGCCGGCAGGGCCGCGCAGGCCAGCGTCACCCTGTCTCCCTACTGGGCCGGAATCACCACGGATACCTTTGGGTCCATCTTTGCCAGGGGGGCCGGCGGGGCCGGCAGGACCAGGGTTACCCTAATGGGGGAGAATAAGAATGAGAATCAGCAACTCTAGGCCCAACAGCAGCAATAAAAGACTAATAATAATCACCACCATAATCATAATCATAACAGTTATGACCATCATAGACATAGTAAATGCAGAAAACACACTCTGACCCAAATGTTTTTTCTTACAGCATTTTTTGGAGAACAGCAGCGGTTACTGGGGCATATAAAAAGCCATCAATTGGGAAAAAAAACGCATCGCTATGCTATAATAAAACTGACAAGCAGAATATCACTTCAAATGACAGGAAATGTCAGGCCTGCACAGATCACACTAAGGAAATCACTGCGCCTGACAATTCAGCAGCAAGAATAACTGAACCAATAGTCAAACATAATTCCAGTGTCTACCTGCAAATGAAACTACATTTATTCAGTGAGGATATATGAGAACAAAACCGCAGATGATAACCAGAACATTAAAACTGGTGCTCTGTATTATTCATATCTATATAGATAGGTAAGGTGTGACAAGAAGCAAAGGAATATAATTAAAAATCTTTGCTTAACTATGTGATAAGTCTAATTATTTATAATAATAAACAAGTGTCTAGTATCCCTTGACAATAAATGTGGCTTCTGATTTCTCAGAGCTGTCACAGCTGACAGTGAGGCACTTTTAGTCGGTCATTTCTAGGACGTCAAAGCATGTTTTCCATGGTGGCTGTCATGAGACACAATCCATTGCTACTAGCAGACAGAGAGCAAGAAGGACAGGTTCTGTTTTGACAACAATAATAGTGTAGCAGCAGAGACTGATTGGCCACCAAAGGTCTCAATTTGCATAAATCCCAGAATACCGAGCATTTGTTAAAAATGGCTTATGGCTTATTTGGAAAAATGTATTGTTATTGTTCTTGATTTCAGGTGTGTTTTCCTCCTGGATAGTCTGCAGATGTACCCTAGAATTTGTAACCGTACTCCCTAATATGAGCAGCTGTGCAAGAAGCTACCCTCCTACAGTATGTATTTGGCAGTTGTGTTACTGGAAATGCTGTGAGTCTGCAAGAATTCCGGCGGTTGATAAAATTGTGATGCTGATGCTTATAGCCCAGCTCTGTCATTTCTTTATTACACTGGTGTCAGAAGTGCAAAAGCAATTAGCTATAAATGTTTCTGCAAGAGTCAACTGCCTTGCTTTTTGAGCTCATGCGGGAGCACTGCTGCCAGGAGAATCTAGGAGAAGGCTGTCAGTCGGCTTTGCCTCTGCACATTATTGGGATGAAGACGAAGGGAGGAGGAAAGAGTTTATGCCTGGAAGCTGCAGGCCATTGGCGGGTAGGTGTTCCACTGCCGCACACCCTAAGGACTGCTAGTTTAGATGCTCACCATTATCTGGGAGTCTAGCAAGTAAAACCAGGCCATCAGAAGCTAAAGTTACAATGGAGCTTTGGCATGGGCAAACTATACCGCGTACGTCCAGTTGGCAGCCTGGCGTGACAAATGGAGCTTTGATAAAATAGCTGTTCAACTGGCCTTAATCCTAGAAGGGAAGGCTCTATAATCGCTGCTAGACCCGGGATCACATCATTAGATGGCCTATACTGCCTCTACTTCCTTAGTTAGTCCTGCAGTAGCTTGGAGAAGGCAGAGCTACAGTTAGAAGCTAAAGTATTGAGGCAACAGGAGGAAAAAGGAGAAAGGAGGCTAAGAGGACCAAGACAGATGCAAGCTGCCATTCGGTTTTCACCCCATAGAAGAAACTAAGCAAGCCGAACAGTCATCATTGGAGACATGGCAGGCAGTACAGGAACTCCACCAGTGAGGGAAAGAGAGACGGGAGCAAAGGTTAAGGGTATAATGGTTTCATTCATGTTTTTGTTTTGCTAGACGAGGACTGCGGATTGACATCCGTCATATAGCACCAATACTGGTTCCTCCGCTGTCAGTCATCTCCATTCTCAGTGCTTGGCATTAACAACTGAGCAAAAAATGAAAAGAAATGGCTACTAAAAGAGTCCCTGAAACTTCTGTCGGGGTCTGGCCCACTCCATCAGTACTTGCCGAGAAGACGGATGGCTTAAGGGGACTCTACATGGACTAGAGGAGATTAATCTCTGTGACATGGGTGGACGGCAATGCCCTATCATACAATGATAATGTGCTGGATTACAATGCCGGGTGACAGTGACTTAGCTCCCTCGATCAGTGGATACTGATAAGGGAAGTTGCCCCCACCCCCCAAGGCTAAGCCATCAGCATTAAACAGGGTCTTGGTTAGTTCATAGTGATGCCCTTCGGACTGTACAACGCCACTGAAACATTTGCGGGCCTGATGGAGGGAGTTCTGACAACTCCCCTTACCAGCCCTTTAGAAAGAAGAAGAAACCATAAATCCAGGCCAGAATCCTAACTAATAACTGCCACAGAAACTGAAGATCTACGTGGCGAACTATCTTGGTCGCTGAGGACAGACGTTCCTTCAGGTTGGGGGCAGAGACTGACTGCCTACTAAGGGTCTCAATTTGCATAAATCCCAAAATACCCAGCATTTGTTAAAAATGTTACGCCTTTGCTTATTTGTAAATAGCTTGTTAGTGTTCTGAATTTTCTTGAGTTAATTACCATGTTGGATAGTGTCTGCAGATGCACCCTAGACCTTTAGCATATAGCTGTATTCATTAAGCCATTAATATCAGCATGTGTGAGAGAAGGTGGACAGTCATCGCTGTGTCGTTGGAAATGCTGCTGGGTTTGGGTTACTTTTATGAGCTGACACAAGCGCATGTATTCCAAGAGTTGGATAATAATAATAGTGCTAGATGTTTCTATTCCAGCTCATTTTGCTGTTTCTGATATCTCCACGTTTGTGTTGGACAAATGCCAATAAATGCAGATGTAAATAAATTAAAATGTTGCAAGTCTCAAGGAGGCCAAAACCCTTGAGGTCCATTAAAATATAATCTGAAGGCTTTAAATGGTAGAAAGAATTTTCAGTCTAGATTAAAGGTCAGACTGTGGAAGCACATGGAGGACAGTGCATGAGATGGGGAAAGATGGAGTCTCACGTTTGGTCCAGGAGGTCCAACTCTGCCTGCAGCTCCAGGGAAACCAGTGGCACCCTATCCGGGAGGGAGATAAAATGAAAAACACTGAGATGTTTATTTAAAACGAGGTGAGGAAAAATGCAAAAGAAGTTTTGAATTATTTATTGATTTCTGTTTTTCTGTAATCTTAATACTTATCCTTAATGAAACTTTAAAACATCTAGTTACCAGCTACTTCTTAAGATATCAGCATAGTCTTTTATCCCGGTGAAATATATTTCTTCTACCTAGTCTTACTGACAATTGGTATTAAGCCGAAGTGTGGCAGTTCACTTACAGGGGGTCCTTGAGCACCACGTGCACCTTTAGGTCCCGACACACCAGTGGGGCCCTGGGAAATAAAGGAAAAGATAAGTACATATTGCAAGCTCTAGATTGTTGTATAGAATAAATATGAGATTGGAAGTGATTCTGTTCTGTAGCACTCATTCAGGATTCAAGATTTTGTCTGGCATAGGCACAGTTATACTAGTAGTAAAAAAAGAGAGTATCGATAAATTAAACTAATCTAATTAAGTACAGGGGGCAGTAGAATAAAAACAAAGGTTAGGCAGAAGACAAATAACAGGCTACATAAATACTATTCAAAGACTGTGTGTGAAATAGCATTATATCAGTATACAACGCAGTAGGCAGTCTGAAAATGTCGAAGTGAGAGACATACATAAATAATTGACAATTGTAAGAAAGTCACAGGGCTTGTCCAGGTTGAGATGTCTACTGGCTTGCGGATAGAAGCTCTTCATGAGCCTCACTGTTCTGTGAAATTGCTCCATGCAGGAAGTTACTAAAGTCTATTTGTATTCAGCCTCATACATGGTATAGATTGAGAACTACCAGACAGTGAAAAACTCACCTGGGGGCCCGGAGCTCCAGAGGGCCCCTGAGGGCCCGGGGCACCAGCATCACCTTTCTGCCCAACCTCACCCTGTTCTCCTTTTGCTCCAGGCTGGCCATCTGCACCCTGAGGATGGGACACAGACGTAAACAATCCAAAGGATGGCCTTTATGAAATAGCTCCCAGACAATACAGTCGCTAAAGGCCTCATTAATATTTCATTTACTGGCTGCTCATAATTGGATCCTGGAAAGCAGTCAGAACTGGAAAGCATAATGACAACATAATTTTTAAGGCTAATCTGATGGCATATGTCACAATGATGTGCCACCGATCAGCAAGTCCATTAGCGAAAAATGATCAGGAACCCAATTAATGGACGGGCTACCGCTATCATGATTGATTAACATGGACTAGGACAGATATGCTAATCAAAAATCAGTCAACATTTCCCCTAGTACAACACGCAAACATGGTTAAGGATATGAACTACGCAATACAAAGGTTACTGCGAATATGTCAGGAGCGGCCATGAAATTGTGCCCTTGAGGAAAATATTTATCCTCAGTCAGTGAAACTAAAATATCCAGCTTCTGAATTATTAAAAATCAAAGGCTACTGTATATAATATTTACAATAAACTATGGAATCTGATCCAGTACTGCTCAATAAATCCAGTAAATGATACAGTACCATCTAATTTCCCAGAATGAGGATGACATATATATGACTGGGTGCATGTCGTACTCACAGGAGGACCAGCAAAGCCAGCAGGCCCAGGCGGACCAGTCTCACCACGGTCACCCTGAGAGAGAGAGAGAGAGAGAGAAAGTGAAGTCTAAGAGTAACACTCATTTAAAAAAAAAAATGTCCAAAAGCAGTAGTAATATGTTTTATTTTTTTACTTTTTGGGTCCCCAGTCGTTTCCACGGCAACCGACAGTAGAACCGTGTAGGTACCCCATTTAGATAACTCGATAGGGTTTATCTCCACCATGAAATTCTGATAATAATGTGAAGCCTCCTGGGGAAAAATTCCAAGGTGGATACGTCTGCTCACTGTTGGATATGTGAAGTGTGCACCTGTAACGGATCTTAACGATGGCCATCAAGACGCCTGAGAAGGAGCCCCCCCGCCCAGACAGATATACAAAGAACTGCAAAGTATGTCAGGTTATTTAAAGCTAAGTTGCTATTTTGTGTGTAGGCTGTAAGTAAACAGTGTCTGCTCAGTGAGTGACTACGAGCCTCTGTGGTCAGATGGAGGGGACTGCAATGTTATCTGCGGATATATTTTGAGCAGCACATTTTTGTGTGTGTGTACATGGCGGAAAAGCTTACGGGGGCACCGCGAGTACCGGGAGCTCCCGGGGGACCCGAGGGACCGGATTCACCCTGCAGGAAGATGGAGGAGAGAAGGAGACAGGCATCAGACGTGTCTACTGACAGGCACTGAGGCGGACAACAAAAGCAATTCATAAAGTATAAAAAATGATTACCTTCTCACCATTAGGACCCCCTGGACCAGGCGGTCCAATGGGTCCAGTCAGACCCTAGGAAAAAGGCAGAGAGGGTTACATCCTTCCCAATGACCAGATAACAATATTACATATTTATGTGTCTGTCGAAAGAATCATATAAAAATGAATCATTTCCCAACTGGAAATCAACTCATAAATAATTCTCCCATATAGCATGTACCTGTAGCTTCATTATCTTTCCAGTTAACTTTTTCAGGTGCAGCTCTACCTTGCCTGGTGTGTCAAGTCTTATTTCCTAAATTTTTAACTTGTTTTTTTTTCTTTTTGCTCTTCATTTTTTCTCACAAGTGTCCCTTACTGGATGCTGGGTAAGGTGTAATAGGGTGATAATCTAGCTTTGCTTTGGGAAAGAGATCAAGGCAGCATCCACAGCTATCTACAGGCTCCGCGTGAGATGTCTCACAGTACTGTGCGACACGTAGCGGGAAGTGAGCGAATGTGGGTGTGAGAAAAACAGATCAATACTAACTCTTAAGCCATCTTTGCCAGGAGCTCCTTCAGGGCCCTTTTCTCCATTGTCACCCTATAGCACAGAGAGAGAGAGAGAGAGAGAGAGAGAGAGAGAGAGAGAGAGAGAGAGAGAGAGAGAGAGAGAGAGAGAGAGAGAGAGTCATCAACACCTCCTGGGTGAAAAAAATCCAAGGAATCCCACAACAAACACTGAGTGGGCAAAACTTCAGGCCATCTGAGCTAGCAGTAATGTAAACAACTTTGTTAATTATACAATAATAGCAAAAATCCCATATTCTGTGGGGAACTGAGCCACAAGATTCAAACACTGAATTATATTTTGCAATTCCTCAGTCTGAACTGGAGTATACAAATGCACATAGCCTAATAGATGAGGTTATAGCTCATAATCAAATTAAGAGCCATTTTTATTTACATATATTTACTTATTGAACACCATGACCATCAATACGGAGGAACATTCCCTTACAGAAAATGAGTGTTATCAAAATATTACATCTGGACTTTGGGTAAAAGCTAAACATGGAGGTACAAACAGTGAGGGGGTTACCAGGATGTCTGTCACTTACTCTGTCACCCTTGGGTCCAGGAATGCCGGAAGGTCCTCTCTCTCCAGGCATACCCTGAAGTCCAGGGGGCCCTTGGGCACCATGGGGCCCACTTGGGCCAATGGCTCCCTATAATAAACAGGGAAATACTGAAGCTCTAAGTGACTGGGGAGGACAGGAATAAAGTGCTTCTAAATGGGTATCTAAATTGATTTCTTAATATAAACTTGACTGGTAATTGGTGCAAAGTCGAATTCTGCACTGTGCTTGACGTAGTGCGGAAATAGTGTGTACATGATGCAAAAGAACCTGCATTTGTCCTAGTCTGGAATCCCCTGTGGACTCAGCAAAAGTTTAATAAGACTGTAATGACCCTCACCATGGTCCACCAGATGAAATACAGCGCATGTGGGCCTCAGCTACATGAAAGCTAGCAGCTAGGTTTCACCTTGTGCTACGCCTCCGTGCCGCGGCTTTGCTGTTCCCGGTGCTTTATGATCATTTATCTTCAAAGGCTTAAATGCTTGGAACCAGAAGCCTTTGGGGTTGAAAAACTCCTCCGCAAAGAGTGTTCACTCTGTTATACTCGTGGAAGTATTCAGTAATGGTGTCGCTCTTATGGTAGCTGGCTTTGGAAAATTAGTATAAGTTTTGTTCTAGACCACTGACAGTGATATAGTGGAGGTGCTTGGTGTCCCCACCTTGGGTCCATCAGTTCCTGGCGTTCCAGGAAGGCCACGAGGTCCCTGAAGGCCTTGAGGACCAGCAGCACCTCTCTCTCCGGGAAAACCACGCTCGCCCTACCAAGTGGATCTCGATCAATCTTCTGCACACTAAGCTGATACCAGAAATACTAAAGAGGTCATACTGAAATAAAATGAATCTTACTCTGGGTCCCGTTGCACCAGCTGCTCCAGCTTCCCCAGGAACACCCTGCAGGGAGAAGGATATAATGGGACATTAAACATATTTAGCATTTGTTTAGTGCGTTTGCTAAAGTTTTCAAACAATAACAGGATTCCTGGATCAGAATACGCCATCCATCCATCCATCCATTTTCTGTACCCACTTGTCCTGTACAGAACTGGGGATGTCTGGTGCCTATCATGGAAGCTACGGGCGCAAGGCAGGGAATACCCCGGGATAAGGCGTCAACCCATCACAGGGCACACTCACTCACCATTCACACACCCAATCACACCTACGGACAATCTGGCATGTCCAATTCACCTCAGCATGTTTTTGGACTGTGGGGGAACCAGAGAACCCAGGGGAAACCCCATGGCGACACGATTCAATTTACTAAAATGATTCAGGATTTTGATCCGTTACATGTTAAAATTCTTGTTAGTGCCTATCGAAAACTATAGCACTTTACCTGTGTGCATGTTCTGCATGGGAATTTTTTGAGAATCAGTGGCCTTTCTTGACCATCAAGTGATGAGCAAACTCACCTGGTCACCAGGCTTTCCTGCCTCACCAGGGGGACCAGGAGGTCCAGGGAGACCCTGCAAAGAACAAGAGAGGTGCCTAAATTGGAAATAGCGCAAACAGTAATGACAATTGAAGATGAAACTAGTGCACCAAAGTCATTCTCAGTATGGTGAGTAAGAAGCTTCTCATGCCCTCACAGGTAGAGAAACACACCTGGAAGCCAGAAGGTCCAGGCTGACCCTGCTCTCCTCTCTCTCCGGCAGGTCCCTTAGAAGGAAGAACAAAAGCAATAATGCAAGATACAGCATTTACATATCAATATTACTATACATATTCACACTAGTTTCCTTTGGATTAATCGATTTCAAGTCTAGTTAGGTAGTACTCATTGTGAATCAACATATAGTTTCAGCAATATTGCCACATACTATAATATGTTGAGTCTCAACTTAAAGATTAATAATAAAATATCTTTGGTAGCATAATCTTGCTATCGTTAAAAGCAATATTGTTCCATGTTTTTCTTTTCTTACACGTTGAAATGCTTGAAAGGCAGCAATTGTTTCTACGTGAGAGGAGAGTAATAATGAAAGTGCCAAAAAAAAAGATGATAAGGCAAGCATCTGATAGAGTGGAAGAAGATAAATGTTATAGAATTACTTACAGCTGGGCCTGGAGGCCCGGCCGCACCAGTCTCACCATCTTTGCCAGGCAGACCCTATGGGAAAAGCAGCTTATCAGCTTCAACCAGAAGACAGAGCCTCTGGGTTAGAATGTACAGCCTGATATTTGCAATTAACCCGGGTGTTCACTTAAAATCGACCACGGAATTAAAAAAATTGTGTTCATCATTATGTGGTATAATCAATGACCTTACCCTAAAATGCACAAAGTCAT
>JAODLD010000136.1:2581438-2603042 GCA_026781065.1 Mormyrops boulengeri
AGGTCAATCTCAAAATCGGGTCAAAAATGATACCTCAACTGGGTCCCCAGGACCCAGAAGTAAACACAAGGGTTAAAGGGGAATGTCCATTGGTTTCTATGCCCAAAATTCCCATGAGTCCGTCCACTGAAGGACAATCTAACTTATACCTGAGGTTCTCTCTAGGGCTCTGGTATTCAGTACAGTCACTACATAACGGACCCCACGGAACATTAAAATGACCAATATAGCTACTAGATAGTCAACAAACTCATAAAAAGGTACTCAAGCTGTTCAGTACAAGACGATGGGGGGCAGCTTACTCTGAGACCTGGAGCCCCACCCAATCCTTTCTCTCCAGGCTTGCCAGACTCGCCCTGAATGAAGACAAAGACAGTCCACTATCAACCACAGGATCAAAAACTGAACCCGGAACAACATTAATGCACATTTTCTCTTGTGAGTGAATACATCCACTAGGACCACTGAAAGAGTGACACTGAGACTAGCAATATCATGTTAACAAGTCCCCCAGGTGACCCCCAAACCCGGTCAGCCAGGCTCTTTGCTTTTCCAGCCCGGCACTATGAGATACACTCACGGTTCCACCCTTGGGTCCGGGGAATCCCATCACTCCGGGCTGGCCACGGGCTCCTTGGGGACCTGGGGGTCCAGGGCGGCCATCCTCGCCAGCGGAGCCCTGCAAGGTTTGTATACATTAGCTGCTGTCTCCTAATCCTGTTTCCTGTAGGGTTCCCTTCTGCAAAACTACTCTAAAAGTATATAGGTGTGACAACAAGCTGGAAAATTGGATTTTCTCAATTTCATCACATGTTCGGTCATACTGTTACTGTGTGTGAATTTATTGAGAGAGCAGATATACAGTATAAACGGCAAACAACATTTATATGCAAAGCACAGTGTTGAAAAGCGACAGAGACATATACACTTACAGGTGGACCGACTTTACCCTGAGGACCGGCATCACCTGGGCGACCAGTGAGACCCTGCAGACAGGACACAGACAGGGAAACACTAAATGTTACTTCTCTTGTATAAATATATTTCATATCAGCCAACTGAAAATGCTGCATAACTCAAGTGACATGTAGGTAAATGACTTGAGGCTGTGTTTTAGTTTAGATCAAACAGCTAATTAGGGTGATGTTAAGCAAAAAACAAAGAATAACATAAGATGGCACCATTGCGTGAAGCTAAAGTGAGCTGAAATGATAGCACTGAGGTAAAGCTACAGCTAACTAGCATGGTACCATTAGCGTAATGAATGACGCCACCTTTTCTACAGATGCACTCAGTAGGGTTAAGAGCTGAACCTTCTGCTATTGTTATTACTCACTCTTGCACCAGGTAGGCCAGGCTCTCCAGGACGGCCAGGGTCCCCAGTAGCTCCCTTAGGGCCCGACACACCCTGAGGTCCACGCTCACCTGGGGCTCCCTAACGGAGGAAAGATGGAGAGAGAAGGAGGAGAAAAGAAAAACGTCAGCTCTTCATTGTCATTACCTTCAGCACCCTCGGGTATGTTCAGTGCACTCCAACTGGAACAGAAAAACAAACAGGAAGGTGTCTAACAGGCTGAACTCATTACAGGACAGACAAGTTTGTTAAATTAAGTGAAATAAAAGTAGCGGAAATATATAATGCAGAACCTCCATCTCCAGTGCTTAATTAGCACGACGAAGTGAAAGCAAAAGATTGCACATTACAGTAAGTTAAGTTCAGCTTTCCTGACAAATCACTTGGAAAAAACGTGACAGCTCTTGCTACTGCTATTTAATGCTAATATGTTGAACTGTTTTGTAAAGAAAGTATGATAGTTTGCATCCTTGTGTATGCATTCAATGGTGGACTCCATTCTCCCTCTATTTTCGATATAACAATAGCAGTTACAATAATGCATAAATAGTAAATATATAAACATCCTCAGTACCTCAGCCCACCATTAGACTTAGCAATTTTTTGGTTGAGAAATGGCTGTAAGAGAACAGTGCTGAGTTGTAAGGAAGGCAAGATAAACTTCTCAATGGCAGTTTTGTGTTTTAGCCTGAAACTTAGAAACATTTTGTCTAATTATGGGCTTGTCTGTGTTTACAAATTTTTTAATGATGTGTGAGGTTGTGGAAATGCCACCGTTAGCACGCAGGAGAAAATATTTCATGCATTATGACTTTTTAAAATATTTTTTTTTTAAGAACAGAGAAGAGTTGACATTTTCTTCAGATTAAGCTCAGGCTAGAATAATCCTGAATTTATAACAATGCCACCGATCCCATGTGGTGCTGTATGCCTTACTGATTCTTAAATTCTTTGTTAAAATCCTAAAGACGACATGCCGGGTAACGAGCAGCATGCGATTCCATGCAGGGCATTTCTGAGGTATCCTTCAGTTTTCTGAAACAAATGCAAATTGAGCTCTCGTGGGAGATGTGCAGCCGTGATGATAAAGTACCTTGGGACCAGCCAAGCCATCCTGACCCGGAAAACCACGGTTACCAGGGGCACCCTGTTAACAAGGAGGGGAGAGGGCTTCAGGGCAAGAGCAATTTCAACCGAGGACAAAACGCCATACAGAATTGTTGTTACTTAATTATAATTACAGCAATAGCATATCATCACTCATCCTCAGCACACAGATTGAGGTTTTATGTGTAATACATTTATTACAACTTTAACTGGAGAGAAAACCTCTCGTTTTTAAAAATGATGTCACAGTAAAATCCAGTTGAACCAAAAAAAGCCCCAATGAGCTATGTCCGAGCTGTTATAAAATCTGTCGTCTACCGAATGTGGAATTCAAGGTAGACTAGAACTGCATTGACGGTATATTTGTAATACTACCAATAAAATATGCAGATCTTATTAAACTGACTGGCATTTCTTTTAATCCATATACAGGCAAAGACCGAGGGTCAAACGACAACCTGTTGCCTTTTTTAACACCAAGCGATTATAAATACACACAAACACACAAACCAATAGCATCGTTTCTTCCATCAGAATGAAGCACTTATGCTTCAAAACACCTGACTAATACAGGAGTCATTCAACACATTTGAGTGTTCTTCATTTCTTCTTTTAAATAAGAATAAAGCTGGCATCCTTGCCATTACCCATAAAAGTGCATTTTCCAAATTAAAAGTCTCCTGGAAGAAGGACTTTTCTGCTTATCTGCATTTTAGACATGCCTGTGTTCCCTGAGGACATAAGACAGCCAGTCTGGTTCAGGTACTCACTCTCTCTCCAGGGGGTCCAAGTGGTCCGGCAGCGCCAGGTTCTCCTCTGGGTCCTCTCTTTCCCTCCTCTCCAGCTGGGCCAGGGGCACCTTGAAGACCTGGAGGACCCTGAAAGGGAAAAACGTGCAAACATCTTAGTACTCCTTCAGTACATATGTATTTGTTTACTATGGGAAACTTGTCTTTGTAGAACTTTTCATGGTAAATCCACACAAAAAAAGAAAACAGAGCTTTAATTAGTAAAGTATAATGCAGTTCTTTTTGAACAAAAATATTACCATTAATTACAATCAACCTATGGAAAAATACGCAACTCTAGATCACAAAACTATGGCAAATCTTAGACAATACAGCAGCCTCTACAAAAATTCTACAAAAAAATACCCTGAGTCATGATAAATAAATACCACCCCCTGGTGGTTACAGTGCGACCCGATAACAAATTGCATTCTCTGGGTTTAATCTCCCCCCAAAATTAATACATTAGAGGATTATCTGTGAGCCTTGAATTTTCAACACTTAGATAATTAATGTATTTGAACTAATGTGTTTCATGGAGTGCTCAGATAAAGCGCGTTAAAGGGTAATTTTGCCAATAAATAAACTACTTATGGATTTTAAAACTGTACATAAAATTGTGCAGTGATGTCCTGTATGATGCAGTGAAGAAAAATAATCTGTTAAATTACAGAATTTTTGGCAACAAGAAATGCAAAATAAAGTTAAAAATGTCTTTAGTTTAAATAGGTAATAGCTAACAAAAAGGGCAAATAGAAAATAGTAACTGTTAACTACCATAAAACACTTTAAATAACCTAATTCATGGTTTTTAGGGGTGACTATTATAGGGCTAAGAAGCAAAACAATCCCACAAAGAAACAGCTTTAGCTAAATTAGGGGGCTAATTTTAGCATCCACTTGGTGGTTCATCGGTAGAAATTGCCGGTAAGCAGCCAATTTATTATTTTAGCTTGTAATTGTTCCACTCTGGATCAAACACTGCAGATAGTCAAACACTGCAGATAGTCAAACACTGCAGATAGTCAAACACGACCTTCATACTGTTGGGAAAGATAAGAAATTCTGTATCAAAGTTGAACATGATGATGATGATGGTGAGGGTAGCACAGTAGCTATGGACTTGTTCTTCATCATGTACAGTTGACTGTGAGACTGGCACCATTTCAATGTGTAAGACTGTAAATATCTTTCGGTATAACTACTTGCTTAGTATCATTATAATGATCAAGAAGTATTTCGCCACCATCATCTCTGTGATTTGATTACTGTAATTCAAAAAAAAAAAAAAATTCTCAAGCTGGTCCTGTTTGGTTTCTTTATGCATAGTACGCTTCCTAATAATATTCTGACTTAATACCTTCCTTCTTATAAAGACAGTGTGTCAAATGGGAGACGCCCATGTTTGTAAATAATGGAAGGAAACACACTACTTACGGGCATTCCTGATCAATTTTTGAACGACTTTGGGATTTAAAACAAATCACATTTACAGTATATTGTATAACACAATGTGTGCACTGTTAGAATAATATTAATCCACTGCTCTCAATAATTTCAGCAGATATAAAAATATAGGTCTTTCACTAATCTATTCCTCAAAAACTGCAACCACAAAGAGTACAACAAACCATTCTTTAATTCTGAAAACAAAGTCCATATGTCAACCAAATTCACACCAAAAGAAGTGGAATAACACAGAGAGAATGGACCTATAAATATCCATATATTGGCCATGGTCTGTTTTCAAGGTATTACGGGAAAACTGAAATGAATTTGAGAGGACGGGATTGACAGGTACTCACAAACTCTCCTTTTGGACCAGCTTCACCCTTGAATCCTGGAATACCAGGATCACCCTGAAACAAAGGGCAGTCAGACAGTCAAGAAATGAAAAATAAATAATAAAATCGATATTGCACAAAGTAATCTAACACAGCATGATATGCAATCAGTTAATTTCATGCATTTTTCTATCAGTTAAACTATAATCTGTACTCATGTATCAGACACAAGTAACAGTGCATAATTAATGCAGAAGCAGCCTGAAAATTCCGTTCATCACACTATAACCACATTGTATATCAGCTGGATCTGTGATGTTTGTGGTGTTTGCATTAATAAACAGCTCCCATTTTTTCTTCTTTCCAGCTTATTTTTCCTTATTTCCCATGAAAAGATAAATAATGATTATACAGCACTATGCAAAAGTCTTAGGCAGTCAAAGAAAATGTTGACGGTTCTTTATCTGGATAGTAAATATGTATTGGCTCAGAAAAAATAACCAATTTAACATTTAAACACATGCAAATTAACAGTAGCACAATAGACAGTAACAATAAAGAATACATTTCTTCTGCTCTCCAAAAAGTTACTTATATAACACATTTGTGTTGCTGCAAATATTGGGGTCATGTTAGGAGAGGTTTCAAAATGGCTAAGCTGACACACTTTGACAGCCATAATATCACAGTTTTTCACCAACATGAAGATCATTTAAGCATCATTTTGTCTGACTGCCCAAGATGTGCTACATGTCTTTGTGAAATTCTCAAATTACCAGTTAATTGAAACACAGAACAGACAAACACACCAAACGCTGAGCTGCCTGGTTTATTCCTTATTAAGATGGATTTCATAATATGAAAAAAATTAGAAATTAACTTCTGTGAAGTTCCCCTCAGAGACATGAAAATGACAAGAGTTATTGTTGAGAACTGCAGGAAAGCAGCTGCAAAGCTTTACAGAAGACAAAGTTGGAGTGAGATGGTTCCTTGAGGATGTCCGATTTTGCCTGTGCGACGTACCGACTGTCCTTTGGGCCCCAGGGGTCCTGTCGCTCCCTGAGGCCCTGGGGGGCCACGGGGGCCTGGGAAACCTGGAGCACCTGCAATACCAGGGGCACCCTGCGGGGGAGACAGGAACCACTTCATTAGATGGGGGGGCTGTAATTCACATACAAAGGATCAACTGGGGACAAGAAACTATAGCTGAAATGCATAACCTGGAATACAATACAAAACAGTTGAAACATAAAGCTTTTATAAGGAATTGACACACACAATATAATCAGCTTCAGCTGTCATCAAACCCACTATGATGTTCATTAGTGACAATCAACATAATCCCCCTTTTTTTCTGCTTGATACTAGAAGTCAACCCAATGAATTATTCATGAAGGTAAATATACATTACACAACGGTCATACATGACTTTCATCTGATTGGTGCTCAGTTCCCTCTCTACACCATGTGACGCAGCGTATGAACATGATTGGTGCGGCAAAGATTGTACTGAATTGCCTTGAATTTTAGGCATCATTCAATACAGGGACAGGGATGCAGAATTCAAAAATTACCCAACTTTGTGAAAAATTAACATGAAACTCCATTAACCTGATGATCACAGCCTGGGCACCTCTATAGTGACATGGTCATTCTGAGCTGTTTTTAACATTTAAAATGAAAACGAGGTACATTTAATCCTCACTATGTTTCCTGCAGACTCATCATGCAATTGACTCTAAAGTGACTTTGGCGTACCTTCAGTATAGCGATGTGTTACTGTGTTGAAAGGATTATCTTCTGTTTGAAGAAATAATTAAATAACTGCACATTATAATTAGGTAATGATAAAAAACCTGAATCCATTAGAGCGGTATTGTATTCTGCTACAATAGGAATTTAAATTATTTCCCTCTACTTAGAAATGCGGGTTTATGTCTGGGATCAAAGGGTTAGTGGCAGGTTTCTTTCATGCATTTTTAATATAATTTTAGGTATTTCACTTAATTTTTCTAGTCACAAGCTTAATTACCTTGATTACTGACCCTCAAATATAGTCTCAGAGAAATGTTTCGGCTTAACTTGGCTTCCTAACTGACGTGAGGTTTGTGACTGCACGAGGCACTTTAATGTGGACGTTTAGGTGACAAAGCTTTGGGTTCAAAAGCCTCTGAGTGACATGGGAGCATCAGGACAGCTGCATGCTGGACCAGTCTTTTGTTTGGGTCTCATTTTTTTTTTTACAGAGTCTCATCGCTGATTGCAAAAAGAAAACAAACTTGACTTTGAAACACCCTTGTTTGGGTTTTGTGTTTTTTAGGGTTCTGATTACCGATTGCACACCAGATTTCAGATGATAGGCGATTTCAGCCAGACAAAAACAAAACAAAACACTGTCTGAATCCACATTTGGCCCCTACAGTAAGCAAATCAGTTAAACACACTCCTAGCCATGTTCTTTACCTCAATATAGCATCAGCGGTTGTGTAGGTCATAAGCGCCAACAGACAACACTGCTGTCCATTGCAGGAAGAATTAAGCAGCTACAGCATATCAACACAACATCAATCCATACATCTGTGCATCTAGTACAGACCCTACAAACCCTACAGGTCCCATCCCAGGTACCGAAGGACACCGGGCAAAGGGACCAGCCTGGATGCAATGACAGACACGCCTACTCACAATCACACATTGAGGGCGATTTCCGGCCTAAGAGCATGTCTTTTCCCTAGAGGATTGAAACCCACACAACAAAAAGGGGAACATGCGAACTCCACACAAACAGAGGATTTGACCCCCCCAACCCAAACCTGGTGGTGTGAGGCAGCAGCGCAACTGAGGAAACAGGGCCACTGTGCCGCCCTTATGCACGATATTCAAATATAAGCACATATATAGGCTGAAGACAAAAAAATAGGTTAGTTTATATACTCACAGCCGATCCTTTGGCACCAGGAATACCGTCAGTACCAGGGTTACCCTGTAGGGAGGTGGGAAAAGGGTAATATTAGTTACAAACACAGCAAGTGTTATTTCTCATGCTCAGCTTCCACCCCTCATGAAACTGCATGTAATTCAATGGGCGACATTTAAATTGGTGCTTGTTTCTTAACCTGTATCATGAAGATCAATATGAGAGAGCTGTAGCTCTCTGTGAAAACAGGAGGGGTTCTGGTCTAGAGGCACGGTTATTTGGGGACTCTGTGCTAGACAGTCGGCATCCACGGCCCGTTCCGCCATTCCCCGGAGGTACTCACGGAGGCGCCGGATGGGCCGGGTGCTCCCGGGGTTCCAGACTCGCCACGAGGCCCCTGGGCACCCTCAGGTCCGCGAGCTCCAGTGGGACCGGCTTCTCCCTGTCGTGGGGGGGTCGGGACAGATGGACATCAGCAAGAGCTTCTTATTGTAGAGCCAGATTACACTGGGTGGGAATGGCAAGATCCAAAACAATCCGACTTCCCTCACAGCTTCTACACTAACATGCTGTCAGTGAACAAAGATATGTGATTATTTATCCTGTGGTTAAGTAGAGTATGTGTTTTTTATGAATATGCCTGAAACTGTATAAATCCACATTAAAACCTGATTATATTAATATACCGTATTACTATATATGCACCTTTAACGTTAGACTTGTCACTATTCTGTTGTATGTAATTGAGCGAATTGTTAATAAAATTTAATAAGACAATATGACTTTTATGCCTTCAGAAACACTTTTAAAGTGGTACACAGGATGTAGAGTTGCAATAAATAGTTTTTTTTTATTAGGTTCTGTCTTATAAATGCTTCAAGAAAATTCAAGCATTTAATAGGCCCTAAACCCACCAGCAACTGCCGGTACTCAAAGCTACTCGTGAAAGTATTTCAGCTGACTGACCACACCCACTGCAGCCATCGACCAATGAGAGATCACTAATAACATTACCAACGACATTTCAAAGCTGACCAGAGCAATGATACTGTGTAAGTTTACTGAGTTTGCTAAATCCCAAACATGGCCACAAAGCTTGCACTTTTTTAACAAAAAGAGGAAACAGTAACAGAGTGGAAAGGAGAAAAGATCTCATTTTGCTCTGATCAGAGGGATTCTCAAAGTTAGCCTTAACCCTGACGAGTTGCTGTGGCAACAGCTTAACATTTAAGTCTTGAGGGGACAACCAGGCTTACGAAGAAACAAAAGTAAGTTGTGCTGTGAAATGAGGGCGCATCACAGGAATTAAACACAGAACTCTTCCCTACGATATACTCACTTCCAGCTCTACACACACATGTTGAGCACACACAGGCACGCACACACACATGTGAGCGCACACAGGCACGCACACGCACATGTGAGCACACACAGGCACACACACACACAGGCGCGTCTGCCAACACACTTGGATTGTTCTTTTTAAAAAGATTACTGACCCAGGAGGGGAGAGATTGTGCAAAGCTGTGCTAGGCTCATTCCCTCTGCAGCCCTAAATATTTTCCCTGCCTCCGGAAGGATACGCAGACTCCAGCTACAAGAGCAGCATGGAGACTGGTCTGTCTGTCTATTAATGACTCAGAGTAGATCAGACCTGAACAAGCAGAGGACAGGAAAAAAAAACCTGAAAATCCCTTAAATCACAGGGAATTACTGAACTCTCAATAAGTATCGATACTGCCTTGCTAACGGTTTCTTTCAGTCTTAAAAACTTGCTTTAGAAGTGTGTGAATTTACCTCAGGAGGTTACAAAACCTACTTAAAGACATGAATACACGTGGCTAGCTCTGAACTTTCCCCTTTTGGCTGAGCATTTTTTGTTCACTGTAGATGAAATCAAGAACTGAGCATTTGTTTGAAATAATCCCGGCCTAACAAAGCCTCCAGGGGCTTAAAGACATGTAATTTGCCCTCTGACATGAACAGATGGGAACAAAAAGTACACAAAAATGAAAAAAGCTGAGACAGCGGAAATGAGAGCGATTGAGAAGAGAGAGCGATGGAGATCGACAGACCTTGGAACCAGGGGATCCGGGGAAACCGGGAGCTCCAGAGGGACCAACAGGCCCCTAAAGGAAAGAGGGAGAGAAACGATGTAATCTTACGATTCCGCTGCTAATTCCACTCTTTCCATAATCCCCTGAAGCTTTTGAATCGCAACAAAATGTTGGCATGACTGAAGGCAGTACTTACAGGGGGACCGGCAGGCCCAGGCGAACCATCATTTCCTCGAGCGCCCTGTTAATGAGTGGGGGATGGCTCACAGTTAGTTACATTACAGCCATCCATCTTTGCTAACCGCTTATCAGGCACAGGGCCACAGGTCACATTAAATGGCAATCATTTTACGGTGACAGAGCCACGGTGCTGCGGCCTACTTGGGGGATAAAGGCTACACCAGCTAACGTTATGCTAAATCACTTTAATGGCGCACGCAGCGAGATGGGCTGCATTGTGCATCGGGCAATCTACTCTTGATGAAATATCGTAATTAGTGTGACAATGAAAACGATAGTGGACGGCGGACAGGTTTGCTGTAGTGAGGCTCTTATCTGGGTTTCCGACACAGAAACACACTGGGTCCTTTAGGGGTGTGAGTAATATGGAGAGGTACTTCGGTGGGGGGGGTTCTGTGTGTAATTTGGCCTTGTGTTTGTCCAATTACGGATGCATCACTCAGCACTTATGCTACAATCATTTCTGGCGCCACGTGGCTGCCTCACATCAGGGATTTCTCCACAAAGGGCACCATTTTCTATCATAATTAAGGCTTAAATATTTTCAGTGAGTAGAATGGAATGCTAATTAAAGAAAGCAAACTGTTTTTGACATCGAATTAAGAGAGATGGCGCCCATTCCGGTAAGGAGTGGAGGTGCGCCTGGATAAGAGAGCTTAGCCCCGCACGGTGTCTGTGGTAGTGTTGGCAAGCGTTCAGTAAAGGAGTTTTATGGGCGTCCCTCGTTTGACATTAATATTTGGAGTAATACGTTCCTATTACGATGACATCACCATGGCAACAGCATAACCTAACGCATTAGTGAAGTCAGTTGGGAAATACAATTGGACCGGAGCCCCGGCCGCCAATGGGCAACAGCAGTGACCCAGTATTTAGGGTCTGATTGGTAGGACAACATAAGCAAGGAATCGGGGGGTGAGACAGCACTCACAGCAGCTCCTGGAGGTCCAGGACGGCCCCTCTCCCCAGGCAGACCACGAGGGCCCTAAAGAGAGACAAAAAATAAGTAGGTGAAGGTCAGATAATGAGCGCTGCTGTGGTTCAGCACTGCTGATGACAGTTCATGTAAATGTGACTATAGTGTGTCAGCCTGTAGTGTGTCAGTCTGTAGTGTGCCAGTCTGTAGTGTGTCAATCTGCAGTGTGTCAGACTGGAGTGTGTCAGTCTGTAGTGTGTCAGACTGGAGTGTGTCAGTCTGTAGTGTGTCAGTCTGGAGTGTGTCAATCTGCAGTGTGTCAGACTGGAGTGTGTCAATCTGCAGTGTGTCAGACTGGAGTGTGTCAGTCTGGAGTGCATCAGTCTGCAGTGTGTCAGTCTGCAGTGTGTCAGTCTGGAGTGCGTCAGTCTGCAGTGTGTCAGTCTGGAGTGTGTCAGTCTGGAGTGCGTCAGGCAGTCCCTGGGTTAAGAACGTACATTTTAGAGACAGCTCTACCATAAAGCCTAGTATAATAAACATTTCAGTTTAATGCAATGGTTTGTAATAAGGAATGCACACACTACTTCATGATGCTCGTGAAAACATTATGCGGCTTCAGTGGTTTGTATAACATAACTATTATTATTAACTATTATTATTATTACTGCATTATTATTTTTCTGACTTACCTACAAATTCGACTTAAAGACAGACTTAGGGAACGGATCTCGTTCGTAACCTGGGGACTGCCTGTATAGGTGCGCTTCCATGTGAACGCTGGTTCCCCGCCCTTTCTAATGCAGCGGAACCCCTCCCTGACTCACCATAGGTCCAGGTGCTCCATTCTCACCGGGGGATCCTCCCTCCCCCTGCAAGATAGAGCAGCAGTGTTCGTTTATTTTTAAGGAGAAAGGAAGGACACAGGCATCTGAAACAAACGAGAAGGAAGGCAAGGAGGAGGGAGGTGCAGGAAGAGGGGAAGGGAATCAGAAATAGGGAGTCATAGAGCCAAGAGCCTGAGAGAGTAAAAGAGGAAGGAGGAAGTGATGGAAATGGACAGACGGAGGAAGAGAAAGTGACAGATGTCTGAAAGTAGAGGAAGGAATGTGGATGGAGAGATGAAGGAAGAGGAAGTGAGGAAGATGCATGAAAGTAGAGGAAGTGATGAGAATGAGAGATGAGGAAGAGAAAGTTATGGAGATGTATGGCAGTACAGGAAGTGATGCAGATGGAGTGATGGAGGAAGAGTAAGTGACAGAGATGTACAAAAGTAGAGGAAGGGATATAGATGGAGAGATGGAGAAAGAGAAAATGTTGGAGACATACGAAAGTAGAGGAAGTCATGGGAATTAAAATGATGAAGAGAAAGCGATGGAGACATACAACAGTAGAGGAATTAATGTAGATATGGAGGAAGAGAAAGGGTCAAAGATCTACAAAAGGAGAGGAAGTGATGGGAATGAAGAGATGGAGGAAGAGAAAGTGACAGAGATGTATGAAGGTAAAGGAAGGGATGGGAATGGAGAGATGGAGGAGGAAAAAGTGACGGAGATGTATGAAGGTAAAGGAAGGGATGGGAATGGAGAGATGGAATAGAGAGAAGTTGAGAGATGGAAAGAGAGAGAGAAAGCGAGAGCTAGAAAGAAGAGGATGCTCAGAAAAGAATGTATCAGAGATGATGTGAAGGGCACAATACAAATCATAAAAAAATACAGGAAATAACAGGAAAATGCACAGCTGGCGGGTCGTACCTTTGCTCCTACAGCGCCGTTCTCCCCCTTGGTGCCATCCAGGCCTGGGTAACCCTGCCAGGGTGATTAATTCACAAATTACACCTCACACTGCTGCTCGGGCTACCAGAATTAGCCTGGTCTGATATATCGGCCAGTCAGAGGAAACCCTTGTGAACAAGCAAATGAATTTTAAATATACTCTACTAAAAAGGTGTCAGATGGCAGAAAAGTGCTGATATCCATAATTCTGTGACGAACACTGAAGTTAAGTGACGACATAAGCATTACACAAACAAGACCTGCATGAAAATTAACCACCGAAACTCACTCTATGCCCTTTGATTCCAGGCAGGCCTGGAGTTCCTGGGAATCCACGAGCTCCCTGTGGGAAAAAGATACTCATTTCATATAAGAAATTTCTTCCCATTGTTGCAAGTTATATAGCCTAATAAAAGCCACAGTAAGGTCTCTCTTCATATTATATAGGTAGAATTAATTTTGTCTTTTGAAAGTTTAAAAGAAGTTATTTTAATATTAGCAAGCATATAAAATGTATTTTAGATATGACAGCTAATCACAAAGACATTTGTTTTTTGAAGGCAAATCTTTAGTGTTAATATGTCTATATAAGATAACATTGTATTGTTTTATATTAGCATTAAGGTTTGAGGGGAGGTAGTTGCTCCATGTGAGAGCCCTCTCTTTATTTAGTTAAACTTCTACACTTCTGCTGTCTGCAGCTTTGCCTCACGGTACCTGGGGGCCAGAAGGTCCACGCTCCCCAGATTTTCCTGGCTTGCCAGGTTCACCCTGTGGAATTAGCAAAGGATTAATGGATGGACTGATAGAAGTATTAGGAGCCAAGAGAATAAATGTAACAAATGTCAAGTTCATTAAAACAAACAAATTAAACAAAAAATGTTGGTATTAAAGACTAACAATCAAGGCTGCAGAAAAACATTATAATCCCTCTGATTTACGTAATAACTTCTACGTGCGTTGCCCCCTAGTGGACCTACATATTTGTTCATTAACCTGCCATCTAGTCTGTATAAACTATGGTTATTTAAAAAAATAATAATTAAAAAAACTGCACAACCCAGACATAACTTAAAGCACTTGGTACTGTTCTGGGAGAATGTCTCATCCATTATGACCTACTGGACTAATGTGACAACTGGCTGATGGGATAACTTATGTCTTTAACATATTTATCACAGCTCAGGCTTTGTCCATTCTTGATACTTCAAACACATGCGTGTTGAAAAAATACAATATGGGTCATACAGAGCAGAGCAGGACCTGAGACTGTTCAATCTACAGCGCTGGAAAAAATTAAGAGACCACAGCTAAATTTTCAGCTTCAATCGTTTCTCATTTTTTGGGTATGCGCCTGTGTAAAATACACGTTTTTTTTTTGCAAACTGCAGCCTGGCTTTGCTCTGCTTCTCACAGATGAACTGGACAAGTTGACGGTCGTCTCTGGAGTTATAAAGTTGCTTCTGCCCCCTACCTGGCTGGTTGTTGGTCATTGCCAGTGTCTCCTGCTTCATTTTGTTCTTGTGTACTGATGTCTTAGAAACATTAAGCCTGGAAGTAACCTGCCGCGTAGTGTAGCCTTCTGCCAGCAGAACCAGGATTAAGCCAGTGTTTAAGAATGCAGATTTTTAAAAAATAAATTGGTCTCTTAATTTTTTCCCGAGCTGTATATTCGACACAAATGTATTTATGCAAATTTCAAAAATGAAAATAGGAGACGGAGTTGGCAGTGAAGGCAGAAAAACATTAAAACCAGACTTCAGCTCATGTAGTATCTTTATGACTATGATGCTAATTACAATGACTGACAAATTGAAAGAGTGTTGAAAACACAGGGGGTATAAAAGCGCCCTCTAGTGTTCAGACATGACGACAGCAAGAGAGGATATGTGGTTATGGTGATGGGCAACTGTGATCCCATTACGTTTCAAGGGAAACAATGGGGACCATGGCAGTTACGCTAAATGGGGCAGTGTGAGCCTTCGGATGCTGACAGCAGTAATGGCACGGTTGTGGATGGTGGATGACAGTAATGGGTGGTGTTTAAGGTAGCGCTGTTAAGCAGCTGAACGCAAAAAACAGCGATTTTAATCCAGACAATAACTAGAATGAAACTGGAGCAGAAGAACAGCACTGATTGCTGAGGGCTTTGTAAACCATATGGGGGGGGGGGGGCAGACTATAGTTCCTCTGTGTGTTTTTCATCGCTGTTGTGGTGCTTATAATAAATAAAATAAACATAAGAAAATTAACATGGACACTGGAAAGCTGGGGAAGGTTTAGACAAAGGAAGTGATACTTACATCTTCACCAGACTTCCCAGGAGGCCCGGGGGGGCCACGCGGACCCAAGGGGCCCTATTATGAAAAAAAGACAAAAGGCAAACATTTTTGCTTCCAAATACCAAGAGAGGGAAATACACTAAGCATAAATATGCCACTTGGCACAGACTTCCTGTACACAGCTAGATATACCATTCAAACCACCAATCACAACCAGAAGCTACCAATCAAACCACCAATCAAAACCAGAAGCTACCAATCAGACCGCCAATGAAAACCAGCGGCTACCAATCAAACCACCAATCAAATACTGAGAATGTGCAACACTACAGGAGGACATATGTTCTTTTATATATACAGTCTTACGTTGAGTTACACCTGATCGAGTCGTATCCGACTGCATTTACGTCCACAGTCCATAGTAAATAATACGCACTGACGGAGAGACGCCTGACAGTGGATGTGGTAGGACATTAGCGGGCGTATCGCTTAGTGTAACAGGTGCGCGAAAATATCGACATACGCCCAAATTGACTTGCATCCAGTGGTCCTGGTCCCAAAGGCGAATGCAAGACGACGCAAGGTTGTAATCACTTTTATTATTTTTTGAATTCATAATTTTCTTTAGCCGTCAGCTACCATTTTGCTACCCCAGAATGCATCTGGTTTTATTGAAGAGGCCAAGAGAAACCAGTTTCTGGTGAAGGTGCAAGGTTTAGAAACAAACAAGGTCAGCAGACATGCAGTTGGGTTGTGGGGCTTGCATGATTTGAGGTCTTTCTCTGCCAAAAGCATTCCTGACTTGATTCTAATTTCAAGTAGTGATGCATTAGATGAAGGGCTGGGGTCTGAAGTTAAAGGTGTCAGGTGATCTGCTTAGGCCTGGCGTCAGACTCTCCGTGCCCAGCTGGAGAGGATTAACACAGCGGACGCGACAGTGGGTGTGTGGATGGGATGGGGAAGGCGCCGTGGAGCACGTACAGTTCCTCCAGGTTCTCCAGGCTCGCCGGGGTTGCCTTGGAAACCTTGTGGACCCTGGGAAGCAGGAGATGAGACAGTGAGCGGCGTCACTCTGAAACAGCACAAGTAACTGAAGCTAGTTGTCAGCCCCTGAAGCTCATTAATCCAGCACATCTCGATCGTGTCACAGATATGACGAGTTTCCTTTTGATGCATTGATATTTGAACCATATCATGAACTTAATAATGATCAAACATGCATGCAAAGTTACATGCACCACAACATGAAAAACTACATAATCATAATTTTGAAAAAGAATACATGTGTGAAAAAATATTATATAAAAATATAATGCAGAAACACAATTTCCCCCACAGTAACAATCCACTAAAAGTATTACTTGCTTGAACGTCAAGTTCCAACATGTCCCCCCAGGAGTGTCTATCCCCCTAATTGTCTTAAAACCAAAAGCTAAAAGGGCTTCAAGAAAACCAAAGGGCATTTTGACTGGGGTGGGAACTGTTGAGTCTTAGGAAAGTTACCTGTCAGGTGTTCCATGCCTCCCCCCCCAAAAAAGAAAATTACCCCCACCGCACTTCAGTTGAAAGATTAAACGTTTCATGTCTGCTTCCTCTAGAAAGTTGCAAACAATGTCTTGTTAACTTTCATTTGGCTGCTATCCCCGGTCTTTTGATAAATCAGGAAGATTATCCAGAAGATCCTTGAAATCACCAACATGTCATCGCTAAGTCACTTAGTATTTTTACAGCACTGCTCACACTACATGTAAACAGTGGGCTTTTTTGCACGTGTTAATTTCAGAGGATTACTTGACAGAAAGTTATTTTAACTGAGAAGGAGAAACTGCGTAAATCTCACTCCCTCTGTAAACTGCAATCGCATCTCTCGTGATGTTTACTTTTTTTCTCAGGAATCTGCCCATGATTATTGATAACTTGCACTTCTTGGGGACGATGATGTTGCGGTACTTACAGGAGCTCCAGTTGGGCCAGGTGGTCCTCTTGGACCCATAGGGCCCTGGAGGGAGAAAAGAGATAAGAGGGGGAGAGAGAGAGAGAAAGCATGAGATCATCAGAAGACAAACACGCACCATCACATTTCCTACCGCGGACATGTTCTCCAGAACATCAGCAAATGAACGGATACACAGTGTGTGGATGTTTCCCCTTAATTCAGGCTGGAACTGGTTGTGGGAGAGGGGGGGGTTTAACATAGGGGTAGCATTCTTCATACCCTCCACTCTATCTTCTGCCACACGTGTTTAATCAAGTTGCTTTACCCCCATTTTTTTTACCCCAGGGCTACAGAAGGCTGCACAGCCAGCCTGCCTGTCAGATGCATAAATCACTGGACATTCCTCGCTCACAGTCAGATGCTGCCACGCCCAAATGGTTGCCCGCCAGCTGTGCTCAGAATTCAAAAGGGGGGGGGAGAGACCTTGTTCCCCTCCTGCCTGCTTTTTGAAATATACAGGAACGGACTCCAGCAAGAGGTCACGGACTGATTCATGTGTCTCGTGGAAATTAGAAATCCACCTAGTTCCCCTCACCAAGGGCAAAAGCGGGCTGCAAGGGAGGGGGCTTCATTTACAGGTCATCTGCCTTTAAACATTTGGATACCTTGATACAAATAACCCTTAATTCAAAGCCACCACAGAGGAAATCATTAAAACACTAATGTAGCTGGAACTTCCTGGCTAAGAAACTGAACTGATTCTTCAATTCTACAATCAGTGCGATTTGATATAATCATCAAAATCCTATGATTTTGTAATATCCACTATACCACGGGTGGCCTGTCTTATCCGCAAAGGGCCAATGTGTATGCAGGTTTTCGCTGCAACTCCCTAATTAGGTCACTAATTAGAGGACTGATTGGCTGAAGAGTCCTCGCACCTGGGTTTGAACAGCTGACCTAAACGTTATCCCAAAAACCTGCATACACACCTGGCCTTTGCGGATAAGACTGCCCACCCCTGCACTACACCTTCATCGTTACACAGGTACTCCACTGTCTATGGCAAAAAAACAAGCACTTCTTCTCAAATACTCAAATATGTAATTCCACATGCTAATGGGATTTCAAAGTATTCGAAATATTTGCCAAAGAAAACGCCCAGGTCGCAGGCCCGGAACAGAACGGCTACAGCTCCATGCGCTGGTACGGATGAGGGGAAATGAAAGGCAGCATTTGGCTGTCATCGGCAAGCGGCTGGGCTGGAAAGGCCTCGCCGTGAATGGGGCTCTGTGCAGACAGGTTGAGGTGTCTGCTTGCATCGTGCTGCTCTCATTCCAGTGAAAGCCCCCAGTGTGCAGGGCAGCGAGCTGCAGTGGGCTGCAGTGGGCAGCCGCGAAAGGGCTCTTCAGGCTGAGAGGCTCCCACAGTGACTCTTTCTATTTCATTCCGCCACATTTGGGTGCTTCCAAGTCAAACCTTCAGGGTCACGATGGCCGACTCCCTCACTACAGCATGAAACAGGGCTCTCTTCATGACTTGTATCGATTCCAAAACTGCAGATCAGGATGCATAAAAAAACAGCTTGCAGTCTTGCCTCTCAGCTTTGTAAATACCAGGGATGCTTGCTGGTCTTTCCTCATTTATGATTTTTTTTATTAAAGTAAACAAAGCTTTTCATAAACTTGCACCAACTGACCGACTCCCTTTCATCACAATGAATTATTCTGGGTAGCAAGCCAGAAGCTGTAGTTCCTCCTCCTGCCCACAAGATGGCAGCCACCAGGGACGTGGTGGCTGATTTTCGATAATATTTCTCCTTGCATATCTCAGAGTTCTGTTGCCTGCCTTAATCAGCCATCTTCCTAAATGTGCACTGTTTGCTGTCTTTACCATTGGTCCTTGCATCACACCCATCTGAGCACCTCCGGACTTCTCGTCGAATCCGCCTGCCATCTGGGCTGCAAAGTTCTGCCGTGAGAGGAAACAGAGAATGGTGCCATGTCACAGTGCAGGGGTCCAGAAACGCCTACAGCTACCCATGGTTGTGCAACATACTCTATATAAAGTGCAATCTTTGGAAATGGACCAGTTGCACACTAAGTTAGCGTCATTGCTACACATTGCAATACATGAATTGAGAAAGTGTGTAAAAATCTATCTGCCCAAAACCTAAAATGTAAATAAATCCAAATAACAAACCGTCCTCTAAAGTAATCTAAATGTCATTTCTACATGGTCACCATGGCTTTACAAAACATGCCTTTGAACAGGAGACTTAAAATAGACCAAAAGGCCATGGGGTTGCACATTTATCTTTTCTTTACAAAGCCCTCTTTTGTCTTGAAATCCCCCCTCAGCTGTTCCCTATCAGCCTTTGGGGTGTTCTTTCTCATGACAGGATTGGCCAGACCACTCCCCTCATTTCTCCATTCGGGGTCCCTCTCTCCTTTCATCATGGTTTCATCACCTGCCTAATTCCCACTCTCCTTTTCATTCCCCGCATGAGAGAGCTGTCTTTCATATTCCCAGGATGCCATTTAGATGTGTGTGTTCTCTACATTGCGGCTCATTTCGTGTTGTATGTTAACCCCGTCGGTGACGTCACTTGGACTGGCCTCCATCAGTGCCCATTGCGCTAGCACTCACTCCGCCAAGGCCAGGAGGTCCATTGGGCCCAGGAGGTCCGGGAGAACCTGGGTTTCCAGGAGTACCAGGCTCACCATCTCTACCACGAGGGCCAGGGGTTCCCTACGTTGGGGGGAGAAAAGATCCAGAAGGTTGTAGAAGAAAAGCCCATATCCTGCACACTTGTTGTGGCAGGACGTGCTTCTGGGTGCATTTTACCAGCAATAAACATTTACATGCAGCTATGAAAAAGTAATCAGGCAATTAAGTGAATTTCAAAAGAAGCCCGTAAATTACACCAATCAAATCAAAACAGTGGCCAATCAGGACTACAGCCGTGTGATGTAACGAAGATTAAAAGTCTAATCTGAGTAATCTAAGGACACTTTACCAAGACCAGCTGCTGTATTTCATTTTACCTCTCAGGCATTTGTAAGAGAACAGAAATTTTCAATGTACAAGTAAACCCTAAAGCTAATGATATATAAGTGAGTGTCAGACTTGTGTTGTGTCCAGCATTTCCTCATTGTTTTTCCTCAAGAAATTAAATGTATTGGAATGCCACAGGGATCATCATCATCATCATCATCATTATCATTGTTGCTCTTCTTCTTGTTGGTGGTGCCATTATCAGTCAGTATCATTCCAATATCAATAGAAATCAATCCAATAACAGAACCTAGACTGATGTATACTGGAAATGAACATTAGGGTTAATGAACACGGCACAGCAACATATTAAGGGGCGAATATCAACATCATTCAACTACAAACATTCTATTTGAAGTGTTTCTGAAACTAAGTCAATCTTAACTTTGATGTCAAGAGATCACTAATGCCAGATCAATCAGGTAATAAATTACCACCAAGATGAGCACGTGCACTGATGCATAAGATCACTTGGGCACATCAAAAGATAAGGGTCTCCTCTAAAACGCATAGTACCCCTTCACTTTAACGAGTTACATAATTGCTCAGAAATGCTGCTAACCTGAAAGACAATATACTGCTGATGCTGGTGCTCAAGACAAGTTTTTTATCCCCATTTGGGATAAAAAAAAAAAAAACAGAACTCAAAACTATTGTAAACATCACGGACATTCCCCTCAGGACAAGTCAAAATGTGAAGAGAACACAAGCAAACGGTAACGTGTCCAGACTTCCGTGCAGTTTTTCCAAAACCACAAAAATAACACAGCTTGCGTTTGCAAAGACAAAGGTTCCTAAGATGGGGGCATATAACAAAGGCAGAGTAATGTCGTAATAAATACTGTCCACAGCATTAAGGCATTCTAATAAATCTGTGTTTTCTTTGTGGGATCTGTTTACACTGTGGGAACTGTTTATGGAAACCCTAAATTTAATCTAGGTAATTTAAGGGAAGGGTGAATTCAATCGAAGGTTAAGGCCAGCCGAAATCAGGCTGGATCAATATGGAGAAAGTACTCTATAAAAATGGCACGGAAATAGTTTCTGGCAAACCCACCTTCTCGCCCTTATCCCCCCTTGGACCACGTGGTCCCTGCTCTCCTGGGGGGCCCTGGGAGGATAAAGAAACACCGGTGAGTGACCAGCTGAATGGCCGCAGGGGGCCTTCGGGGGAAGTGGTCTTCGGAGCTGAGGCTGCTGCAGCATCTGCTTACCATAGGTCCTTGTGGTCCTCTTGGTCCTACGACCTGAAATGCAAGAAAAGAATCACAGTGTTTCTGTCCCCTGTGGTGCCAAAGTTGCGGCTGTTAATTAAATATGTTTAGTCATTCAGTTGCGATAGAAGGTCTCCAAATCATAATAGAAAGTAAGGGTTTCTTGAAATGAAGTCAAGT
>JAODLD010000136.1:2603412-2621141 GCA_026781065.1 Mormyrops boulengeri
ACCCGCCCCCCCCCATTCCCCCCCCCCCCCCCCAATGTCGACAACCACGCCAGTCTCACTGCAAAAACCCTCACAGACGCCAGCCTCCGCCCCTCATGGGAAAAAAATGGCACAATCGGCAGTTGTACTGTTCTGTCATGTCACTTTTAGGATGTTTGGAAAGGGCCAGATCTGGATCTCCGATTACGCTGCTTAATATGCACTGGGCAGACAAAGCCAAAAGACACCACACCTGCTCTTCCAAAATCACCACAATAAACACAGATTTGGATCAGGGTGCAAACTTACATCTGCAATATCTCCTGGTTCTCCCTTCTGCCCCTGTAGGGAAAAAAACGTTATATGTTTACATTAGTGCCACCATGAAAACAACAAAATTTGAAGCCCATTCTGGTACTTATTTTAATCAGGAGATCCATCTGTGTGAGTTTGACAAGCCACGCAAAGAATATTAGGCACCGAGATAGTAAGTAAACACAGACAGAATTATGAAACGAGAAATCACTTATGAATGCTGACAGAAAAACAATGGCTGGTTAAACAAACCTGGAATGCATAAACAGGGCAGGCGCCCTTTGTTTTAAACCGCATTAAAAGTCTGATATACCAGACCGAGAAGCGGTGGACACACATTTAGTAAAAGTTGCCTGACACTCGTATGACTCCCTCCGGGCCAGACAAATCTGATTTATTCAAAACGGTTCTTATTATGACACAGTCTTTTTGCTTCACTGCCTCCAAGTCTCTTTGTTCTAACGTTTACAGGGCACCGAGCACCAATTAACATGACCGATGCAATCTGGGCCAAAACTGAAAGTAAAAATCTGCTTTAATTCACACGTGACAAGTGAATTATTATGAGTTCTTTTATACAGCCTGGGGCATATTTTGGGCGCCGTCCTTAAAAAAAAAAACCGCTGTATAGATTCATGACGTAAAAATGATGTCTTACATCAGGAAATTAGCAACTAGAAAACTATACTAATAGCTCTGTGTTTAAAAAGCAGTATTTAAGTTTTCAGAAGAGTATTAAAAAACAACCCTATGTAAGAGGCAGGTACTAAACCAGGCAATGAAATGGTACGAGTCGTTTAACCCTTTCTGTCCTTAAGCTCATTGACTTTTACTTTTCCACTAGTCTTTTGTCACTAATCTTATCTACATCAGAGACTGTTAATCTTTATTTATCCATCTGCCTGTTTCTCTGAATTGTGTCTTTACCGTCCTGAGCTGCATTTCAATATATAATAAATTGTAGCAAACTTGTCTCAAAATAAATAGCAACAGAATTTCCTCCAAACATTACATTCTCCTTATATCCCAAAAAGAGTTTTTAAACAGCTAAAAAGCAAGTGAAATCAATTTGGCTCTCTACAGAAATGTACTGGCACATATCAAAATGCAATGATGATGGATTAAAAGTCAGACTTTCACATATCTGTAGCCAGATTTCACAAGAGAGTGTTTTTCTTAATATTCACATGTGAAATTGATTAAATTAAAGGCCCTGAAACCGTACACATCCACACATGACAGCAATACACGGTCTCTCACCTTAGCACCAACCGGCCCTGTTGGGTCAGAAGGAAGAAAGAAAATTAATTAATAGATAGGTGAAAACAGCACAAAACATATTATTTTTATAGGTTTACAGAGGAAAAAACAGGCACACAAAAAAACTAAATCTGCAAGGAGCTTATAAAAAAATACCAATTGACAAAGTTTATTGTCAGTGTAGTACACTGATTTTTTGGCAAGAGCCCATTGGGTGACACAAAGTGTCAGTTTAAGCTCCATCTTGGAATTCATTGGCTGGACAGCAAGCAGGTGGGCGGGGCAATAGCAAAGGAACTGCTAGAGGAGGGAGTCATTGTCACACGTGGTCTGTGTCAGGCCAGGTGTGTGTGAGTCAGAGTAGGAATGCATTAAGGCTTAAAAAGACAAATAATCAGCAGTGTGCAGCCAGTAATATCACAAAGGGAAAGGAAAGAGGAAGAGTGCAGGCATCTCACACAGGAGAACATCTTTACAGCATTTTTAACTATTAAGCCTTTTAATAAATGCATTGTTATTATAAATTTCTCTTTTCATTTCTGCTGAAACTTTTCCTGCACCGGACAATGTAGAAATCTGTGCAAAAATGAGGTTTGGGTAAGAAAAGAGTTTACTAGTACGCTGACATTCTATGTCACGGTGCCTGAGAAGTTTCCCATTGAAAGGACACTTCCAGTTTCATAGATGCTGCTCGATGCAGGGAAATGTCACTTGTGTTTTCCAGGGTACAGCTCCTGCTGCCAGAGATCTGACTCATCTTTGGGATTCCTTTTCGCTTCAAAGCGAAAAGTGGCTGAGGAAAAGCCTACATCGTCAGCTCAGACTCTCAAGGTGAAACAATGAAACACATCTTAAACTCTGGGAATGGCCTCGAGCAGCCAGATGCTAATTTCTGTACTTTTTTCTATATGAAATCAGACAGGGGGGTTTCGGTCTAGAGACTTCGGGGGTAAAATTGGACCTCGTCTCTCTCTCCTAAAGTATTTCCATAATGATTCTCACATGTGCGTATGATGCTGGGAATATACCAATATCCACGCAAGATGAGGTTACGGTGAATCGAGACTTAAGTTTTGTGAAATCTCATTTGAAGAGGACAATGCAACATTCCCACAAAAAGTATAAAATTAGAAGTGTCCTTTTTTATCAGATTGTGGTGAAAAACAGCAACCAAGGCCACTAGTACAAAGCAAACGGGACACGTCAATAAATGCCGGTTGTTTTGCTGTTATTGTTATAATGCCGGTGCTGTTTTTCACCCCAAAACTTAGCAGTGAAAAATAAAATAGAAAGTAATTTATTTATAAAAATAGGATAAATAAATTACGACCACTGGGGGCGATCGGGCCAGCCGGACAGATGGGGCAACATTCTCCGAATGGGATCTCGGGATTGGGGCAGTCTTTTAGCTCCTCGCAGACGATTTCGTCACAGAGAACGGTCCCGGAGTCGCACACGCAGATGCGACACGGCTCCGACTTCCACACGTCCTTGTCCATGTACCGCTGGCCGTCATGGACGCAGGCTGTACGGCGGCACACGGACCGCGAAGAGGGGAGGAAGTAAAGCGGCAGGGGAAAGACAAGGGGTCAAGGATAACGAGCACTCACGTGGCATCGAACTGCATCAGCCTCAAAACAAATACATATAACAAGTAATAATCAATAAAAGTAGAATATGAAATTAAAATACTTAATAATTTTTAGCATTACATGTCAAAGAATATTAAAATTAGGGGCCTGCCCAACACAATTCTAAATGGGAAAATAAAAGACAGACATAAGAGAGAGTACTTTGCGTAAATTCTGCCTGCAACGCCAAGGAGGTGCCACATGGGGGCAGTGTAGCTTTTGAAAAGAGCCTCTTCAATAACTACCTGCGTAATGCGTTTCACATGGATTTCACCCCGCCAAGCGCAGTAGGGATACACATCTCTAGAAAATTCCTACTAGGGAATTATGGTAAGATTTACAGTGTATGGTCGCAGACTTTCACCATAAGAGCTTTCTCCATTCTACCATGTGAGAATTACGTTTAGTTTTAAAACAAGTAAATTGGCCGTTTTGTAATTGGAACTATTTAAAGGGGTAAATATACCGTGAAGTGCACTTCTCTAACAGCCTAAAATAACTAAACTGCTCTTTTATTTCTGTACTTGGCAAATTTATGTTGAGGTACAATAATGGACATCACAGAGTTATGGCACTGGAGACTATAGACAGTGTTTTAGGTAAATTCTTGTTATCACAATGGGAATACTGCCTCAGATAGCCTGCTTCCCTTTATTACTGTCTCAAGGTATCAGAAGTACTAGGACAAATGGCAACAACTACTTGTAATTTTGGAAGGTCTGTAATACAGTTACGAATGTGTAAACTAGGCCTACAGTCATTCAACTCTTACAGTAGCATTGCCATTCCCCAGTATTTCACTTTAACTTCTCTGCTTTGTCATTTTAAAAACATATATTATATAGTCATTGATCGATATCATTGGCAATATTTCATGTCACAGTATATATGAAACAGTAGGACCCATCTTCTTCATTTTCTTGTTCTAATTTACATCAGCTGACGATAACTAGGTGACAATAATATGTGTGAGCGGAGGTGAAGCAACACATACAGTAGATATGATTATCCTGAAGGTCTGGTCAGCTCTGGGTAACCTAGCGGACCCCAGAAGTTATGAATGAGGTCTTTCTTAAAGAGACAGGGCATCCAATTCACACGGTCTTGGCTTATACAAACAAGGGGAAAGTCGCACCCCCCCCACTCCAGTCCTTCTGGAACCCACACCTCCATCAGACACCAGTTCAAACACGTCAAAGAATGGAGAATGGTCAGCATTCATACACATACTTTTAGATCTATCTATCTATCTATCTATCTATCTATCTATCTATCTATCTATCTATCTATCTATCTAATTCATCAAAATGAAGCCTTAATAGTTCCACCGTACTTAACCTGAAATTTACGGTAGCAAATTAACACCTTTGTCCACCAATAAAGAAGATGCCAGCAGCCCCATTTTCAAAATAAAGAAGTGACCCCTCGGCACTGTGCATTCCACAGTCTGACTTGACTTCCACATTTTTTATGAGAGCACAGGGGGAACGCAGCAAATTGAATACAGGTGTTGGGATATTCACACTGCGGTTGCTTTCCGAATAGCTCATGGGCAACATTAAACACACTTCAGCCGCATCCCTCCTTAAATGCACGTACATCCTCGGTGTCCCTGTTAATTATGGGCCCCCTCTGCAGTGACCCTCCTGTGCGATAAGGCTTGATCGATGTCAGCAGCTTAAAGATGCCCTTTGCGCCTCTGCAATTGCGAGGCTTTGCCAAGCCAAATAGCTGCCGCCTAGATTCTTAAACTCAGCTCCTCTTTAAAATATTTTTCGCCAGTAGCTTTCAGGAAAGAACGACTTACATTATGTCCAGGGGCCTCTGCGTTTCAAGAGTGTAACCTGAGCCCACATGTTTTTTTTTCTTTTCATTTTTCCTCACTTTTCTATTTCTTTTTCAACTCCCTACACTCAGCCTCTCCTTCAACATTTAATTTAGTAACCAAACTAAGACTGACTCATTATGCATAAAAGAAGATACTTTTTAATAACAAAACTCTATCTTATGTTTTATTTTCCATTCAATTTCTTGATAGACAATCCTTTTCTTCCTCCAGTGACTTTCACAGCCTCTGGGTAATCTAAGACACAGATGGAAACACTAAAATTATATGGAACACTCATCCTGGCTGTATTCCACTAGTACATACTTATTTTCTCTTTTTAAGACAGATACTGTATACCTGAAATATCTTTAAATATTTGTAATCAGTTAGTGAGTAACATATGCAATTAGAAATTATTAAAAACACCATAAGGCATAAACACGAGTGTATTTGTTCAGGTAAAGCACTAGGCAGATTCTTTAGAATAATCCGAATCAAATCACTATAGCTATACGGCTTTTTTCTTTAACAAGTCCGGATTCGTCTCGATGCCCTATGACAGTGGAATGTCGACGCTTTTTTCCCCATTTAAAGGCCCTTAAGCATGGAGAGCTTTCATTTCTAAGTATACTTTTACCAAGTGACGTGAAATACGTCGTCGGTCAAAACGCGTCCAGAAATGTTTCCAAAGTGCCCGCAGGTGTCCGGCGCTCCGTGTGGAATGGGGGTTGGGAGAATTTGGAAGCATAGTTTAAAAAAAACCTTTATCTTGCAATTAATTTATGTCGTGAGAGACCATCTGAACCGTCTCTTTCAAACCATCGAAACCCACTCTCTCAAAAATCACATTAAGTTGAAACTTTTTATAAAATACTTTTTAAATGTAATATTCCTTTAAATCATCAAGTTTAACGGGAATCGTCGGCGTTTTTCAATATGTAAACACAAAGCACAGTGGTAATATAATCACTTAAAACTCAAATATTTCTGCGAACTAAACATTTATAAGTACTTAGGTTAATCGGTTTCACAAAACCACGCTGGAACTGGATTCTAGTGCAATATGTCCAGAAAAAAACGTTACGCCTGAAAGGATAGGTATATTTTTAAAACGTCTGAAATTATTATCTTTTATTCATTGCAATACTTCAAATAACTCAAAATTTCGCGCTGCAAAAAGTTCAGAAACTATTAAGAAAATCGTGGCATATTCCAGTTTCCCATTTTCCTAAGATAACCTCTCGGTAGATTTTAAACAGTGGTATTTGCGCACCGATCAGTATTAAAGATGAGAGCGGATTTGTGTAACGTTTAATACTATAGTCCACCAAAGAAACGTAGTCAATAGATAATTAAACAATATGCTTAATTCATGTGCGTATTCTACAAAATCAAACAATAATCATAAAAATTTAAATCAAATTAAATTGTGGAAACAACAAGAAGTAAAATATATTCACAATTCCCCGAAACAGATGTCAGCACATGTAGTATTAATACTACCATTTGGAAATAAAAGAAAAGTTGCAACTTACTGTCATCGTCGTTCTGACATCTGACAACGGCTAACAGACAGGCTTGAATTGCTACGAGCAGCAGTACAGTCCTCATATCCACAAAGCTGAACATGTCTAAATTTTAGACATGCAGGGCCTTTGGGTAAGAAAAGGTAGACGGGACGAGTGGAGCAGCGCAGCGCTCTCTTCCTTAATATGTGCGATCCCAGTGACCCAACCGAACCATGCAGTCAACCTCCCAGAACCGACGGGGAATCCAGCGCCAGGCCCCAGCAGAACTTCAGTACCGACTGCTCCGGGCCGGCCGCCGAAGTTTTATGTCCATTCTGCCTTCAATGGATCTTCGTATATTCACAAATACCAGTCCAACCCCTACCCCCTGTCAAGATGAAACCTGAACCCCGTCGCCCTCCCATTTCATCTCCCAAGTCCCATTCTCCCAGACCCCTCCTTCCATGCGCTACTGAAAAGAGGTACCCAGAAAAGTTTTTTTTCCCGACTCGTTTCCCCCCGCCTTCTGTCTCTCTGCTCCTCTCCCTCCTGTTCGCGAACCATACAAAGCGGGACCTTCAACCTTTTCTTAAAATAAATCGAAGCAATTGTCATCGGTTGTGTATTTTTCATAATTAAGAGTAAATGGTTTTTTTTTGCTTGTTTTTTTTATCACGCAATCGTAGTTATTAATTGTTATATTAATGAACCGAGTCGGAGACAGTACACCGACTATAGTAACTATATATGAGTAAGTTCGAGACCTGATATAAACCTGATAACAAACTCGGATGATGTTTTCTTAAGGCGAAATCATAATTTTCTAATTTGATATTCATAACATGCCAACGACGCACGCCGATTTAACTTGAGAAGTAAGGATAAGTTCATGTGCAGATTTAATGGTTCTAATCATTATAGCAAATGGATAAACTTCGTATTTCATTATTTATACCTCGGGATAGCTTAAGTGAGAAAAACTTGTATGTATGATGATGAAGATCTGGATTAGGCTGCAAAAGAAGACGTATTGGATCATCGGTTTTTGAGGACACGGCGGTAAACGTGATTAAAATACTGGACGTCTGTTAATATTCATACTTCGCATTTTGATAAAGTTTGATGGAGTTTTGAGATTAGTTCTGGCGATTGGTTTCATACATCAAAAGCTGCACGCACGGATGTAGCTCAAGAAAGCATGAGAAATGAATTGAAGCATTTGGGCTGTGCATGCTGAAACGGAGCATGCAATACAGTAGATCAAACAGCAAATAACTCAGGCGATCAAGAAGTAAAATGATCTGAAGGTGACTTTCCCGGATTACATGCAAAACGGCCCTGCGTGCTCTTCGAAGGAAAAGGATACGGAGACCTAAATGACGAACTTGTATAGATTTTTTTTGGAACCCATCAATGACTGCAAAGCGTTATAATTAATTACCGTAAGACCCACTTTAGTGTAATCCTGCCGAATAAATGAACAAATCCAATGTTGTAGACATCATTTTATTATATACTTAGTAAATGAATGAAAGCAGTGTATAAATACGTATACAGTGAAGTTCCAGGCCTTTGAAAGTCTTTCATGGTGAGAAAATCCAACATTCTATGAGATGTTTTTTTTTTCTCTTCTTCAGTACAATCGCTCATTCCTTCACGTGTCATACCTCATTTCTCTTCTGTCGGAAACTCTCTGGGAGCTTTTCATTGGTTTCCTGAGCCCGCAGGAATGAGGAGGTGGAGCTAGGTGCCTTTACCTGGTTTGTCCAGCTAGCTGTCAGTTCCAGACGCCTGAACGCCTGGCCGGTTCACTATATAATGTAAACTGCGCACTGTTTGTGCGGTGCGCATCACCTGAATTTGGATAGGAGACCAGTTTCTGGAAACTCAAGAACCTAGTGATAATGTGGAATGGGGGGCTTGTATGAGGAAATGGTTTTAAGCCTTTTTTGTAATTGCTCTACTATAGTCATCAATAGTCTGTTCCTAGCTGTGGAATTGCTGACTCATTAGTACTTGAATCACACATGGATATTCCATTTGGAAAATGAGATTTTTCTTATATGCCTCAAAATGTGTGGAAAATTGAATGTGATTTTTTAAATATGCTGGATTCCTTGATCTTTCTCATGGACCAGGAGGACACGGTTATGAAAACATGGCTATGGGATTGTCTCCAGGATTCCCCATCATCTATGACAATCTTGGAGTTGAATATTATGCAATGCAGTGTGTTGATGAGCCTATGTACAGGACATCGGAGGAAACTCAAAACAGTTGAGTTCATTCAGCATACATAACATAATAAAGTTTACTACATGGCTTGGTAAATTATTAAAGTCACATGTGGCATATATGTACCACATTGACTATTGTCATACCCTAATTCAGATCAGCTCCGAGCTCCTGTTGAAGTCAGGCCAAATAATAAGGTCGTGTAGCTAGAAATTCTGGGCACCTTGGGTGCTCTCAGTAGACCCAAGCATCTGGCCCCTGACCAGATGTTGCATTCTGGGGCCCTTATGATTGAGGAGGCAGCACAGACTCACTGGAAACTGCCCGTCTTACTGCACCATAAATCAGCCGTTGTCACGTCTAGAGGTCTGGTGTCAGTCTGAAGACATCAGCCATTTGCTTAGCAAGGTGTGGCCTTGCTCATCTGGTCATGATTATCACATGAAATCCAGCTACTCTGCTCTTAATGCAGTTTGATCAACATGCACTGCAATACACAGACACACAAAAGAAAAAAACTCAGATTTTATACTGCTCACAAGTGACATCATTTAATGGTTCTCATCACTGTCATTGACACGGTCCTGGTAGTGTTAAGACATACATAACATGGTTTTTCACAAAACCCACACTTATAGAAGTAACTTGGTATTATATTCAGATTTCAAAATTACTCAATGTTTGGAAAAAATGGGCATCTGGATGAGTAAAACAAATATCCAAAGGTCTGCAGCTACAGAAGCAATTTCTTGGGGTTGACAAAAATGTTCATTCATAACAGGGAGCCTTTGAAAACAGACCTTATTTTTTCCTTTGGTATGACGACTGCATGGACTTCAGCCAACACACCGAGGTCCTTCACACCAGTATCACTGCATTTGCTAAACACAAGCTAGACCCCCTCCAGATACCCCGGAGCAGACCCACCAGAGTAGCTTTCAGATGAAGAAAATCATTCCCGAGAGGACAGAGGCTAATTTCAATCATGCCAAATGCAAGGGCAGTAGATTCCCTCTGAGATTTGTTATGTTCAGGCCTCACTGCGGTGTGTTCATCAGCACTGCCAGGTTAACAAGGCCTCTTACCCCGACTGTTACCTCAGGGTGTTATTTCAGTAACAAAATTCATCTTCAGACAGCTTTATCTCGACAGCTTTTTCTCAGCCATTAATTTAAACCTATTAGGCCCAACCAAACTCCGCACAAATGGCCAAAGGTAATCAGATCGAGATTGCGTTGACATAATATCAGGTTTGATATATGGTGGGAATAAACCCTGAATGAACCCAGAATTTGATTTTGATATAAGAAGTGACTGATGTAGTAAAACACACGAACAAAGATGTGTACATAAACTCCCCACACACAAACCCACACACACACACACACAAACTCCCCACACACAAACCCACACAAACACCCCACAGACAAACCCACACATACACACACACACCCACACACACACACAAACACACACACACCCACACACACACACAAACACACACACACACAAACCCACACACACACACAAACACACACACAAACACACACACACACACAAACCCACACACACACACAAACACCCCACAGACGAACCCCCACACACACACACACCCCACACACACACACCCACCCACACACACACCCCACACACAAACCCATACACACACACAACCCACACACACCCACACACACATTTCAGTGGCTGCATTCCAAGGGGTCTGTTCTTAGGCTCTGCTTCATCATAGTCTGTAATTTTCAGTCTCGCTGGCTTGCATCTGGAGGAAGAGGAAGATGATTAAAAAGTCGCTGTAAAAAAAAAGCTGCTAAGGTCTGAAGCCATGCACAGGCAGGACTGTAAGGGAAATATTAACTATGCACGCTACAAGTTAGGTATTTTACCGAACATATCTCATATCGTTTATGAACGTATCTTTGGATTACCTGCCAGAGATGTAAGAGGGGTGGAGAAGAGTTTGGGTCAGGAGGAGTTAGAGCAGCATAACCGGCATGGATGTGGTTCAGATCCCTGGAGGTCTGTTGCTATAGCAACCGTGAGGATGTTACTTAATGAGAACTGCTCCAGTAAAATATCTACCTAGAAGTTTCTCTTCATTAAAGTATCAGCTGAACATACTTTTTGTGCATAGGTTCTTTTTAATACAGCCATCCACAGGACCACACCCCAAGCATACAGACCACACCCCAAGCATACAGACCACACCCCAAGCATACAGACAGCCACTTGGCATGCATCAGTAATCCCACACATTGGGATAAAAATAAACCCCATAGTTAGTGCCAAGAGTCCAGTTCAGCAGCAAAACATTCTATGGCCTCACATGTCAGATGTGGTCTACAGCTAGCAGCATTTTGTGTAGCATAAATGACTGTATTCCCAGCTCTTGGAACCATTACCAGTCAATTACATATGCACATTGTATACCAATGTCTATATATAGGCTTGGAAAGCCACTTGTATCCAGTTTATGAAGAGGTCTTTGCCTCCTCTGTACAGGTCCTGACCTTTCAACTCTGTACCCTGACTCACAACCTTTTCTAGCATGAAGAACAGCTGCAATTTCTTGTATAGGCAGCACAAGTCTATTATTTTGCCTTAAAGGGACATATATCTTATCTTGTCCCCTGAAATAATTTTTATAACTGATCATGCACATAGACAGGTAGTAAAATTACGAGTCTGAACCCCCTTGAAGTTTGCTTCAAGTTGGTGAAATCCACGGATGGGAACCCCGGATATTAAATATTACTTCTTCCACTGTGGGCTGCAGGGCAATGCCAGCTGGCTGCAGGACGCAGAGGCAGTGGGGTGAGAGCTGCAAAGTCAGCCCCAGCCGGATCAGGATTTGGTGGTCCGGAGCCGATGGGGCAGGAACAGGTGTGGGCTCCGTTTTAAGTACGCCGGCGTGTTTATGAGCATTCAGACCGCAGGATATGCCTCAGTGTGTCCCGTTCTGCATAGCGCTGACAAGCTTTTCACCAGCAGATCTAATCTCGGTTGGCTGAGGACAGGTAATGATCCCGGAGGCAGAGCATATTGTGAGATGCCATTCATGTGACGAGCGAGCGAACAGCGGTGGTCAAAGCTCACACAGAAATTCCTGGAATTCTTTAAAAAGATTGGAAAAAAACTCTTCAGACCATGAAGCAGATTTTTTTTTAAAAAAAACAAACAAATCCTGTATTGTTTATTTATTGTTATTTTGAAATATTTAGCACAATTCTAGCGAATTACAGTTTTGGGTTAGAAATGAATGCATGCCCGTCTGATACACTCTGCCAAGTCTGTTGCTTTTCTTACACACTGCAGGTCAGAGGAGCCCATGCAGAACTGCCTTTATCCTTGAAGGTAGAGAAGCTGCTTTACTGGGGGCAAGTTAAACCACCCTGCTTGTCATGATGGTTTCTTTGGTTGATGCGTATCAGAAGGCAACCTAAAACTCCAACCACTTAAATAGTTTGATATTTTTACTGAGCAACCCCAATAAAACAAGGCTCCTTGGGGGACTTGTTCCTTTAGGCTGGGAGACCATGGTCTGATGTGACATACCTCCAATGTATGGTTTTGACTAACAGTTTCTAAAAACATTTTGGTAGATATAAGTACACTTGGACTTGATTTCCAAATTCAGTCAAATATTCTTCATCTACAGTACATGTACACTGCTTCTTAAAAACATTTCAGTTCATAGCTTTATAATAACCTTCCACCCATCTCCTAGGGCACAAGGCTGGACTACACCTTGAACAGGATGTCAGTCTAAAATAGGGTCCACAAACAGTGATGGAATTTAGAGACAATAATTAGCTTAACTGCATGTTGTTGGACCTCAAGAGGAAACTCACAAAACTGTGGAAGAACATACAGACTCCATACACAGAGGTCGGACTCGAACCACTGACCCTAGAAGTATAAGGCGCTGGTGCTAGACACTGAACTACCAAGCGGGGCAGCTACAGTGTATTTGGAGCAATAAGCATGCTTCACCCAGGCCCCTCCCCCAGTGAGCCTCACTGCCCAGTTTGGCTCTGTCTTTGATGGTGCACAGCACTCTAGATGCTCCCCGTACCGGGTGGTGGTGTGGGGGCTAAGTTGGTGCCCCCTCTGAAGATGGTGCCCTAGGCGGCCATCAGTGTTGCCTAATGGGTTGACAAGCACTGCTACAATGTCATAGTGACTTTCAATCATTAAAATAGCTTTCATTTTAATTATGTGCAACATTTTTCACTTTATTGCCTATTCAACGTTTATATCTTACATGCCATTTATTTAGCATATGATTTTGACACAAAGGGTCAGCCATTAACTGGAAGAGCTAGGGTTAAGGGCCTTGAACTGGTAACCATCCTATCACAAACGCAGAGTCCTAAGCCCACCACAGGAACACCCAACACCCCCTACCTGAAGTGGCAAGTCAGATGAACACATGCAAATTATTTATAAAAGTTTCCTCTGCATTTACTTCTTAATCTACAAAATATTCAGGAAAGTGGCTTCCAAAATTTCCTTCACTTCTTATTGTCTTTTCAGAGTTGCAGGTGTTACCCTAATTAAATTCAACGTGTGAGCACAAAGACAGATCCTTTACAGGGTGTTTTCCAAAACTGTGGGCTGTCTTCGTGCAGACAAGTTGAGGGATTTATGGGAAATGGTCTGCGAACATTTACGCTATTTCTCAAAGTGCCAAATGCTGATGTGTCCTAGTGTATATGATTCTAATAACAACCTCTGTGGATCGCCCTAGATCCTTTTAAGTCAAACATCTTAGCTTTTTAATTTGATATATACTTTTTATGCTTATAAATACTTTTTAAGCAATGGTGACCTATCTTTAGCAGGACGTAAACACCGGAACATAGTAATCTTTTGTGCCATTTTGGCTTGATGTTAAATTGGCACTGCCAGCCTGGTCCTCATGCACCTCTAATTACTATGTTGAAACAGGCAGGGTTTCTTGGCTTAAGCACCATTTAACATTTCAAAAAGCTGCACGTGCTAATTAGCGCTGTGCTGTGAATGCATTAGCAAGATTTGTATTTGATTGTCTTACTGTTTCTTACGTCTGCCTGTCATTATTGTTTCATGTATAGATTTGCATTTTTGTATATTTTTGCAGCTGTGCAGAAAAAAATAAGAGACCACTCTATATTTTTAAACTAATCTAAATTTTTTAATCCTGGTTTAATCGTGGTTCTGCTTGCAGAAGGCTACACCGAGCAGCAGGTCGCTTCCAGTTTCAAAATTTCTAAAACAGCAGTACACAAGAATAAGATGAAGCAGGGAACACTGGGAACGACCAGAAACCAGCCAGGCAGAGGGCAGAAGCGACATTGTAATGCCAGAGATGACCGTTAATTTATCCAACAGTTTTTCATGAATCGTAGGATGACCTTTAAAAGGAACGGGAAACGTTAAGTGCAGTTGTGAAGTGTACTGCTAGGACAAGTTTGTAAATGGCGCCTAGAAGCAGGCCTGAAGTCCCATAAAGCAAGGAAGAAGCCCTTCATTAATGAAGAACAGAGAAGAACCAGGCTGCAGTTTGGAAAAAAAAAATATATATATATATACACACACATACACACACACACACTGCCCAGCCAAAAAAAAAGAAAAAAAGTCAGCATTTGAATTTGTTGTCGGACCGCCTTTAGCTTTGATTATGCCGCACATTTGTGATGACATTGTTTCCACAGGCTTATGCAACATCTCACCCTTTACTTTCATCAGATTTGCATAAATTTCTCACCGAGATCCTGTATTGACAAGTGAGTTGAACCTCCATAAAGCCTCCTTCAGCATCCCAAAGACCTTCAATAAGGTTAAGGCCATAACTCTGTGGTGACCAAGTCATGCGTGAAAATGATTCCTCATGCTCACTGAACCACTCTTTGACAATTCGAACCCAATGAATCTTGGCATTCTTGTCCTGGAATATGCCCACGCCAACAGGGAAGAAAAAAATCCATTGATGATGGATGGAGGTGTAACCTGGCCATTCAGTAGATTCAGGGAATCAGCTGACTTTCCTTCTGAGACACAGGCATTAGTTTGTGCCGCTCCTGAGATCATAATCAATGGCAGCATCTTGGGGGATGTAGGCATCCACAACACAGGCCGACAGGCTGCATTACGGTTCCAGGAGGGCAAGGTGCTAGATGCCCCCCCACCAATTCACCCAGCTCTTCAGAAAGCTGAAGAAAAGTTTCTATACAGTAGGTAAAACTATCAAGAAAGCAACCAAAGGCAACAGAAGCATAGTTTCGATCTTAGTCTGTATCAACTATACAGTATAGAGCATTGTCAACTCCAGACCATAGCCAGATTTGTGTAGGACATGATGGATGCAACATCATCAGTTCCTCATTCTGATTGGTGAGAATAAGCTTCACTAGATGAGACATTCTGTGCAGCAGAGTACTCAAGGGTATCAGTAAGTCCTTTAAGAGACCTTCAGAATGAGATGTGATCCAGTTAAACCTGCTGGCTTAAGCGATACTCATAGGAGAGCATTCCACTGAGCTTCAGTCACCTTTTAAACAAACACCATTGTTCCCAATGACTAAAATGGGACAGTAGCTTGGTGACAGGCAGCACCCCCATCAGGCTGGGGTCCAGCTGCTCACTCTGGGTGACCAAAGCAGGGGCACAATGTTGTGGTTGTTTCTGCCTCTTTAGAAAAAGGCAAAGGTGAGGAGCAGAGTTTCCCAATGCTGTTCTCTTATCAAACTGAATAGCTGGGATCCGTCTCATCACAAGTCGCCACCCCCACCTCCTTTCCTTCCAATTCACAGTCTTAAGACTGACTCTCCCTATCTCTCATCGGCGTCTAATTCAATACTTTACAGTATAAATAGCTGGAAAAGGGGCAACGCTATGGAATGTTGCTCTAAGCGGGCTTACTACCCTATTTCACTGTGCATGCGCACCATGACTATAAAGTTGACTTTGACTGTATCGCCTCAGCTCCTCTTAAAGAGGAAATGTTTATAGGAATGTGAATTACTTTTAGTTACAAGACCTGACGCAGGTCACAGAATCTACCAGCGATGTTATCAGAGAGGGGGAGAGATACAGAAGGGGAGAGAGAGACAGAGAGCGAGTGAGAGAGAGAGAGAGACAGAGAGTGCATACCAGCGGTTGGATTTTCAGAGCACAGACAAAAGGAGCAGCAGCCAATCGTCAAAGAGCTTTTTTGTTTGGGAAGGAGTCTGTCTGGAAAGGTAATCAGAGCAAATGGAGAGACAGAACGGGCCTGATGACAGGAGAAGGGTGGGTGGGAGAGTGGAGGAGGAGGGAATTACTGAAAGTGAGTGGGGTTTAGGAGCAGGGAGGGGGAACACATGCAAATTTTCCTTTAAAACAACATTAGCAAGAAAGTTAATGCCTGACAGAACCACTACACTGATATAAATAAGATCATTAGTCAGTATGACAGATTTGACAGATTGGAGGGCATGCAGCATATATACATATATATTGAGCTTGTGTGTAATATAATATACATAAGCTCAACAGGGCGATTAATGGTTCAGGTTGTCTGTTGTGCCTTCAGGGCTGGGAGCTGTATGTTAATTAATAAATATAGGTTACAGTATTCTATAGAAAGGCTTCCCATGAATTTAGGCGCTGAAATGGTGGTCTTTTTCTGGGTGCTCACTGTGCTCTAAGAATACGGTCATTCCCTGTGGCTTACCGGACAGTATAAAGCAGAGGGACGGTGACCAATCAGAGCTCCGTCTCGCCACATTACGTGCTCATATGTGCGGCACGTTCGGTGTTAAGGCGGCGAGCGTTCGTCCCACAGCCCATCCGCCACCGTGTCTTGTCTACACAGGTCAGCGGCGCCTCGGGGACCAGGCCGGCCTGTTTGCGTGAGGCACGGCTGATGGGCAACTGTGAAAATCTCAGCTTGAAGGCAGCCTCTATAGACGGGGACTTCACCTTGATTATGGAATCTATGTAGTGCTTGTTACCTGAAGCTGCTACTTACCTGAAATGAAGAATATCTGAAAAACCATCTTCCCAAATTTTCTGCTTAGAATACGCCAATGTCGTCTGGATAGGCTAGGTCTGTATGTCTGAAGATACCACCCTCATCTACAGCACGAGCAGACAGAGCGCCGTGAAAACTGCATTGTCACACAGCTATCTTAGCCACACAGAAATGGGATGGTGTCATAGCAACAGGAGTCAGGAAACACTATTTGAATGGGCAGAATAACTCGGTAGAGCCTTGCTTCAGGTTCAGTGATGTAACTGTAAAATCAGAGAAACTCGGGGACAACAGACCAAGGCTAGAATACACCTCTGGCAGCAGGCGGCCGCCAATTCCAGAAACGTCCCTCAAAAGTCTTGCTCTGAATTGCCAGGAGCAAATGGAAAATTCCAGAAGCCCTTAGGAGAAGTCAGATATAATATTACTTTGAAGCACAATATGTCAGAAGCACAAAACATTTAAAGTGTCGTCAAAGCCGGGAGACAGGAGCGGTTAAACTTAGTGTCATATCGCCGCTTTCGGTTCAGCGCAGCTTGGAAAGTGAATATGCATCCGACACAACGGCATTACACTAAAATGTCTCGCAGCTGAAAAGATACAGGAACAGAAGAAAACAGACACAGAGAAGATACGTGTTGATAAAATAGGAAATTGGAAAGAAGAAAATGGGAAGGCAATGTGAGAGGGTGGTGAATGGAAAACTCAGTGAAAAGATAATAGGTGAATGAGCAAAGGAGGAACAGAGAAAGAGAGAGAGAAAAACAGAGAGATGGATAAACACAACGGCAAAACGTGACATTTTCTGGCTTTGCATTCTGCAGTGGAAATATGGGCTGGAGTTTAGGGGGGGGGTGTTTCTTCGCGGGCTCTGAAGGATTCGGAGCCGTATAACACACGCAAGTTTCTCTATGCACATTCACACGTGCATGTTTTTAAAGAGAAAGGCTCCATTTTAA
>JAODLD010000136.1:2621198-2634643 GCA_026781065.1 Mormyrops boulengeri
TATTGATATTCTCAGAACCTTAATGGAGCATGAATGAGCGTCAGTTTGAAAGGGTTTACTGATGGTTTTGGGGTTAGATCTCCTGTTTGAGTAAGCGGTCTGAGAGTGACAGTGGGAGATGGGGGGGGGGAGGGAGACAAAGAGAGAGAGACGGAGGAGAGTGTGTGAAAGAGAGGATGGAAAATACACGTCCATGTGCTTGCTGATATTCATACACCTCTCCAACCTGAAACCTCGTCTGATTTTATAATAAGAGCACTTGGCCTGCGGATACTTCTCAACGTACCTCAGGCTTGATGTCATTGCAGTCCCTCCGACTTTCCATTCTTGATCTTCAAGCATCCTGTGAGCCAGCAGCAAGACTGCCAACCGCTCGGAACGACTTAGAAACACACCGACTCTCAATGCAGACCAGGAAGTAAGTTCAAATTCACTAGTCTGGGAAAAGCATGAGGAGACTGATTTAACTTATCTTATTTAAATTGTTCGCTATTCTACCCTTTGTGCTAAATTCATCGCATACGATTTTGATTCTACATATTATGGTTCATATTCCTTCACTGCCTCCACAAGACAGAACAATAAGCTCCTTAGTAAAAAGCTTTTAAGTAGATTAATCAGTTACAAAACCTTTGAATTTAGAAATATTTTTCTCAGTATAATTTTGATGTTCAAAAATATTTGTGTCGAAGCAGCTTTTTTGCAAATAGACACATCGCCTGCGTTCTGCATATAATATGAAACCATGTCTGAAGCTTCTTCCCACTATTTTGACTCCTTTCTTTTTAAGCAAAAAACATTTCATGTTAAGGAAATGTTATTTCCAGAATTGGTCCTGTGCAAAGCAAGGAATTTTTCAGAGCAGGCTATTTTGTGTGTGCGTGTGTTTTTGTTCCTTTTTTTCTGCTTCTGCTAAGTTCATCAGACCTGGCGGTTTCGGGATTCTCCCCCCCTTCCCTGTTGCTGGGATTCTCGACATTCCGTCTTACATCGGGACCGTCTGCTTTCCTGGAGGCTGTTTTGTACACCAAGCTGACATCTAATGGGTCCATCTTGGCATCCTACCGGTGATGCGTTCCCACGGCCATTGATAACCCTCGCACCGGCACAGAGGACCTGAAACAGAGCCACGGACAGGCCCCAAGCTCTTCGCCAGAATCGAGGAGTATTCACATACCACCGGGTATTATGAGTAAAAGAAGACCTGGAGCTGAAACCGCGATCATGTGGCTCATCACCTACATATATGTGCATTGTCCTCTTAACCTTAATGCTGCTGCAATGTTTATTTGTTTCCTTGCTGTTTACTTGCCACAATATTTTTTTAAATAACCAAATGTCAAGATAAACTGGCTAAAAATCACAATCTATTCATTTTGAATTATTTTTACATTACATTATAATTCAACATGAAACAGACACTGGTCATGTGGTACAGCTACTTGTTCAAACCTCAGAGCTCTGTGATGAAAAGAATGACACGGGCCTGTCCCACTCCCCCCGCCAGGCAGCCTGCCCGGATCTCAGACACGTGCAGCGCGGCCGCGGCAGCTACGCATTAATCGGAAACACATGTGTAGCCTTGTTTTTTTTTTTTTTTTTTTTTTTTTTTACTGGAGGAGGAAAGGAAAATGAGCATCGTCATTGTAGGGATTCACCCCCACCAACTGTACCTCTCCTTGAAGGTCACCACGTCTCCTCGCATCCATGCGAGTTAAAGCGGCCCCTCTTCAATCAATCAATCAATCAATCAATCAATCAATCAATTAATCTATCAATGTCACACCACCAGACTTGCTTCCAGAGAGTGAGGTTAAAAGTTGTGTGTGTGTGTATGTGTGTGTGTGTGAGCGGGTATACCTATCCTTATGGGGACACGATGTCCCCATAACGTGATAAATATCTGTTTTTTTCCCTTATGGGGACCGGTTTCCTAGTCCCCATAAGGGAAAACTCTATTTTACAAAAATCGGTGACTGCTATGAAAAAACTATAAATGCAAAAAACTCTAGTATTTTGCTTGGTTACTTGGTTATGGTTAGGGCAGGGTGGGGGTTAAGGTTGTCATAGTTAGCGTTAGCATTTTTCCCATAGAAGTGAATGAGCGGGCCCCATAAGGATAGGTATACCCGACGTGTGTGTGTGTGAGAGAGAGACAGAGTATGCATCTGGTATCTATCTATCTATCTATCTATCTATCTATCTATCTATCTATCTATCTATCTATCTATCATGATGCAGGTCAGTGTTAATTTACCAGATGAGGAAAAGAACATTGTTACATAATCATACCAGCATCCTGACAAAGCAGGGGACTTTGCTTGAAATGCTTGTGGTGCTTGAAGTTCAGCCTCAGTAACCACTCGCACCATCAGACACATGGTTATCCACAGTGTCCCAATAGAGGCACTCGGCACACTGCAAGCTAAACACATAGAACAGGAGGCTGATTACATTATAAACGCTAAAACCAGCTACAATGAGAAAAACGTTTTTGGCACTGGTGAAACAATTGTTTTTATTTTTTCTTCTATGTCATAATAAAAAAATGTAGAGTATGAGCTGGCTGAATCCATAAGCATTTATGCCCAGCATGGCTATACTGTCTCATGAAAACAGCGCTTATCAAGGTCTGGTACATACATTTTATTAAAAAAAATTGAATTATGATCAAGATGGATTTTAAGAAGAATTATCAACCATTCTGTTTCTGAAATTAAACTATCATTAATTGCAAGATCTTTTTACAGTATCACTTCACATGACTCTGCGTGGAAAGAACCTGAATGGACACCAAATAAAAAGCAAACGCGAAAACAATATTGGTTATCAAGTTATCATTGGTGCTGCATAGTAATGCTCAGGATTTCGATTAAAACGCTCGGAGATACTGATACTGTGTGTGCATGTGGTAGGAGAACCAGCATCTGAAGATCTACCTGTATGAGCAACACACATGGACCCTGAACTCCTGGGCTGGACTGGAACCGCAGTTCTAAAAAAGGTTCTCCATGAATGACAGAGAAATCTCTGCTCACGGAAGAACAGCAAACAACCAGAGTGAAGGCCTGGTATGGAAAAAAGAAAAAAAATCAACAACAGGAGAAGCCGGGGCTCTGTTCTCATCTGGTAGCAATAGAGCATATTTGGACTGCTGACCTGAAAAGATACTGGCAGAATTATTTGTTTACAATTTTGTTTTCAGCATCAAAATCTCAAAAATTGGGGCTGTTATCTGGCCCAGAGAGGGACTGGAGTTTCACCATGGGAATGTCACACCACCAGACTTGCTTCCAGAGAGTGAGGTTAAAAGTTGTGTGTGTGTGTGTGTGTGTGTGTGTGTGTGTGTGTGAGTATGCAGTAGTGTTAACTTAAATATATTGCATTTGCATTAGCCGCTACAGTCACACCCCAGACATCATCCAAATGACAATTGCTTCTAATTCACAAAATGCATCTTCAGCAGCAGCACATATTAAATTATAAAACAGCCATCAGAAATAAGCAAAAAACAATATGATACTTGTACCAAACTATAAGTAGCGAAGATTGTGACCCTGCACTGGACACAAGCTGGAGTGACAGTTTTACTCATTCCTATAGCTAGGTATTTTGCCAGAGTAGCTCAATAATATGACTTAATAGTGCAGAAGTATGGGGTTATGTAGCTGCAAGCAAATCGGTGTGCCCATATTAACCCGTCTGCTGTCAAAAGTACCTACAAGGGGTATCTGAGTGTTGGATCTGGACCTTGGAGAAAACGAAGAAGGTTGCCTGGTTCAATGTATTGCATTTCCTGTTGCATGATGTGGACTGTGGGGTCCATATTGGATCATACGCAGCCGGTGCACTCTCAGTAAGCACGCACCGCGGCTGCCCGTGAGCAGCTTACGAGCCATGCCATTTCGTCTGACCATTATTATTTGGTTCTTGTCAAAGTCACTCCGATCTTTACGGCTCCCCATTTCTTACGCATTCAACACATCAACTACGAAGGCCGAATGTTAACGGTCTAATGTATCCCAGACCATGGCGCTGTTTTTATGAGATATTCAGCATTAATCGGTTCACGTGGGATGATCATAATGTTTTGCCTCATCGGTGTATATTCATGTACCAACCGTGGTAGTCTGCGAAAACAGCCGCAGAGGTGTGGACGCATGTATTCAGTGGAGTAGTGATTGATTTCCACTATGTAAATGTACATGTTTACATCCATCCATTTTCTGTAACCGCTTGGCCTAATCAGGGTCACAGGGGCATGTTTACAGGTATAGCAATAATAGGAAAGTCTCCATTCTCAAGGGTTGGCTTGATATTGGAGGTGAGGTGTACATACCAGTTCCATATATGGAAAATCAACGCAGTAACAAACGTCAGAAAGTTCGTATTGAAAAGCACCTCAACTTACTAATAGTTTAAGTTGTTTCACTCCTTGCAGCTGTATTTTGAATGGATTCAATAGCCAGACATCTTGAATACTGGCCACTCCATAGCACTCCAAATATGTTATTTTTATATCAACTTCAGAACAAGGATCAGACCTTAATATTTTTCTGGCATTACACCATTTTTTTTCCTCCACGTGGTCTCTCCACACCTAAGACAAATTTGTTCACTTACACAAACAAAAACACATTGTAGTACCATAGTCTGCGGCTAAGACAATCTGTTTTAACTAATCAGTGCATTTTAGTAGTTCATGTGAGCTTCTCGAGCTAGGTTTAGAGTGATGTTTGGTTCAGGGCTACCTCTCCTGGTAATGCTGTGCATGGGACAAAGAGAGCAGAACTCATTAATCTCCAAGAACCACTGAAAAATAGAATCATTTCTTCCTGTCTTTTTCAAATTGCCAAACCTCATTTTTTACAGGAATCTTCAACAATATCATGTAAACAAAACTGTACTTATTTAAACAGTACAGGGATTTAAAAGGAACCAAATGTGAGGCACTGTCATTTAGTCGATTCCAAACATGCAGAGTCTAATTTTTTTAGAAATCAATAAAATATGCAAAAAGTGTTGCTTTGTGTTATTCATTGGAAATTAAAAATACATTACGCAAGGTCTGGATTCAATATAAAAATGACTATTTAGAACTAAAAAGTTGATTAATCAGTCAACACATGGACTCACTTTTCAGGCAGCTTTGGCATTTGATGGACATGTACACCATGACTTTAATGCTATTCATTATGGAATGGCATGGTGCAAGCAGGAAAAAAAGGTGACGATCCACTTGCGGTTCCGAGACACAAAGGTTCCCAGCAAAGGTTTATTGAATTAAACACAACACAATGCAGAAAAGCACAAAATAAATGGACCACAAGGAGGTCAAAAACTAACAGGCAAAAGAGCAACACAGGGAGCAGGAGTGATAAACAAACAGCAATCCTAACACACAGCAACATGAACAATGACAAACTAACGAACAGAGGGAGAGCAGGCCCTTAATTAAATACAATAGGCAACTTGGCTAATGAGAGGGGCTGGTGTGGATCATCTGACAATTAACCAATCAGAGGCACAGGGCGATAAATAAGCAACAAGTGAAACAAATTAACACTAACAAGCACTAAACAGACACTAAACTAGGCAACATAACCATTAACTGGGAATAAAAAACTAAGACAATAAACATGGAACAGAAATACAAAACAAAACCAGGATAGAATACAAACAGGGCAATCTTTCAAAGGTAGACAGGTAGAAACCCATTAATTACATATAAACAGGACCCATGACTAAGAGAGTTACAATCCTGAATCCACGCTCAGCGCACTGAGCTACGCAGCTGTCCAGGGAGTAAAGGAGACACACAAGGATTGAAGGATAGAAAGGGGGAAAGGCAGAATGACTAGCAATGCTTGTTGGCTAAATGGGGAAAGGTTACTAACGGAGCAGTCAGAAGGCACCAACCCTGACACTATTAGTGACTCAAACATACAGTAACAGATCTCAAACACACAGCATAATAAATATCAATTTGGTTAATTTAGCCTTCTAAAAATAAGTAAAAGGGAGGGATATCTTTGGTTCTTTGGGTAGATTATAAGAACTTTCTATGATTATCTCTTTTTTTCTTTTTTAAATGCCAACATAAAGACAGCAATCCCTGTAGACAGATGCAAAGATCTGATAGCAGTGGCATGGGCTGAATTCACTGGCCATTTTTCATCAGCGATATTGTAGGGAATGAAAGGGTCCGAGAGGTGGGGGCAGACGGAGCCAGGTAAGCAGATGAATGGGCATCTTTGTTGAACTCAGGGCGGGTACAGTAATGCCGCTGGTTCTGCCTCTTCACGACACACCTCGTTGCTGCAGTGGAATGTGGCACACGCATGGTTTACTACATGCCTACTATTATTACCCAGAGTGCAGATTCTTCTTTCTAATAGGACGTCTGTGCACTGGGCTTAGGTAATGTGTTGTTTAAGGATGTGCCCTCATTCACAAAACGTCGCTAGTGCAAACACCATTCTGCAGCTTCCTGGGAGAAGAGAGATATTCGGTCTTATTTCTTGCATCATTTTTAATTCATATAATGGCTAAGAATGCTGATAACGCAGAGGCTGCTGGTCCAGGAGTTTTTTTAGGGGCAGCCTACAGTATGTTACACATTTCTTCAGCAATTGTTCAGCATCCTGCTTAATAGATGGGTAACAACTGCAAATATAAGAAACATCTCTCGTTTTAAGGATCACAAGTGTCATATTCTGGTGTTTCCAGGGTTCATTCATAAACCAATTGAAACTAAATTCGCGTCAGGTCTCCTGGAGGACCAGCACGACTGCATCGGTTTAACATACATTTCACAAACACTAGTAGTTATGTAATCAGTATTGCCCTAAAATTACTACTAAAGTTCTGCGCACTTGGGGCGCGTTTTGGACAGAAAACCGTTCCGTGACATGAGCCAAAGCACCGTGAAACCAGAGCTGACAGAGATACGCCCGACCACCGCTTACTGAACACATCAACACATCAACAGTGGATTCAGATATACAATTTTTAAATGATCGTGTTCATTCGCGGTTTTGATCTTTAAAGTGATCGCTCTCAGGGTCGCTGATAACAGCTAAGGATCCAGTTCATAATTAATTAAGAATTGCGAAATACATGTGCCGTATCCATACCCGCAGAACAGTACGACGCTCTTTGAGTAATAGGGAAAGGATCTACTTTCCTAGATCTGAAACGCGTCTAAAGGCTCTTGAAAGTAGGAAGGAGGTTGAATGCATGGGGGCGTTAGCTTTTGTTTTTTTTCTGTTAACGTTCATTTAACGTCTTGCCAATGCTTCTCGTTTGAACTACAAACAGGTGGAATTCTTTTGCCTTGTCCATTTTCTTTTTAATCGTTTTTACACAAAACAGCAGTTTAATGCCGCAAGTTATTCGATCTTGGCGGCACTTGAAATTTGTGTCCCCCCGCCCATTATATTTAACCCACGTTGCGTTAAGGTAGGGAAAGTTGATAGAACTTTTTTTTTTAAGACTAGGAAGTGGAAAACACCCCCCTTAACTTAAAGCCAGATTTTAATATACTGGTGTAAGGTTTTCCTAGGATCCGTCGCTCTTCTCTCGGAGTAGTCCTGTAAGCTTCAAACAAGAGTTATGTTTTAGAAACCAACCTGTTATTTGTGGTTTGCGCAAAAACCTTTTTTTTTTTTTTGCAGATTGTCGCTCACCGAAGCTGTTAATTAATGAGATAAAAGACAGAAATCAAAGGGGAGGATCCAGCACCATGTGATTACATTTTAAAACAATCATTAAACTAGAGCAAAGCCACATATCCCACACAGTGCTTGGTACCAATTATAACCTAGACAGGGTTTATAGCTGAGAAGACAGACAGATACTCAAGCATATCTTTTTGCAATGCCCCTACATTCTATGAAATACATATTCCACAATAATAAAAAACAGTGACATACAACACACGCGTCCATACACATTTAACCCATGAATCTACAGTTCTCCAGTAGTTGTTAGTTGCGATGACATGGGAAATAGTATAGTTAACCCTGCCCTGAGCAGACATCTACAGTACCAGTCTACTGCTTGTCTGCCTTCCGCCTTTTCCGCGTTTACTCGGCAACTCTACACTCACAGGAAAATCGGCTTGTCCCAGCACATATGTGTGGCACGCAGGATAATTGTGTTTAACAACCCGAAGGGATATAAAAGGACTCTGGCCAATAAAAGCCAAGTTACTTACTTAAAAAACGAGAATAGAAGCCATATAAGGCCCCCACTCTAAATATTCTAGATGTTAAATATAAATCTAAAGCCATTTGTGTAAAATAGTTGTAATGGGAATGTTTTTAAATTATATTCAATGAAACAAAATAATTATCTCAAGAATGCATTCGCAGTTTCTGTATGGATTCGTCTTTTGAATTAAAGTATAAAACAAGAAATCAGACTTTAAAGATAAGAAGAATTGGGCTTCTTTGTATAATATAAATACAGCAGTGCTTGTACAGAAAATTAAAAATCAGGATAAAAATCCACGCAATCGTTCCAAAAACACTGTATTTATCAATTGCTGTAATATTAGTGATCTGCCCAAAGTGCATAAAAAAGTAACAGAACGCATAATAAAAATGTCACTTATTTACAGCCTCTTTAATGGCTGTAATGTTGGTAGAGCAGTTTGAAGCTCAGTGTATATGCCAGCCTGCTCCTCGGTGCGGCTGAAGTCTTTACGTAGATACTGTATGCATCAGGTTACCGTGACAACATGCCAAAGAGGAACCGAGGGCTTACAACTATAACTCAGATGTAACTGATGAACAGCTTATAAAATGTTTCATACAGAAGTGAGTTATACTACATTAAGCATAAAATCTGGCATTACCTTCAGGCTGTGTGCTGTGAAAATTTGCTGTAATCAGTTCTAATTGCTCCAGCACTAATAGCAAGCCACCTATCCTGGCATATTATTAAGAGTGGTAGTAGCAGTAATAATGCACAAAAAGTCAAATTATGACAACTTTTTTTTTAGTATTTATAAAATTCAAGAAAGAGAAGATGGCTCTGTCGGGACCCCTATTCAGTATCACATAAAGGAGCCGAAGAAGTGAATGTTCTGGAGAAGACCATTGTGTGATTTCTTCTTTTCTTATCTCTGGAACCCACACCGTAAACACACACACACACACACGTAAGGTAAACATATCTTTATGGGGACCGCTCATTCATTTCTATGGGAAAAATGCTAACGCTAACTATGACAACCTTAACCCCTACCCAGCCCTAACCATAAGCAGAAGTAACCAAGGAAAATGCCAGAGTTTTTGCATTTCTAGTTTTTTCATTGCAGTCACAGATTTTTATTAAATTGAGTTTTCCCATATGGGGACCAGGAAACAGGGGAAAAAATGGGTATTCATCACGTTATGCGGACATTGTGTCCCCATAAGGTACAGTAAGGCATACCCGCTCACACACACACACACACACACGCGCACACACATGCACACGTGGCGACAGATGCAGGTTCACAGACATGCTGAGTGCCGAGGTCTGCGCTGGGTCCAGGACCCCTCTTGGAACAATGTGAGTGATGTTGCTTAGAAGCACCCAGAAGTTCATCTGGATCAGTTCCCTCAGAAGCTTGCTCCCCCAAAACATTGTGATGTCCCCCGCAGTGAAAGCATTTGCCTTCTCTGTGGTTCCATTGTTTTGCTCCAAAAAAGGCCACTCGTTTCATTGGCGGATGAGCATTAGGTGCTGAAAAGAAACGTTTTTAGAGTACTAGAGCACACACTTGGAATGTACCCCAGCGGCTCTGAAGGGACTTAACTGAAATGGAAGGCTACACAGAACCTTAGTTAAATCTCATTTTCTCTCCAAACTCAGGAACCAGGGATCAGACCCTTAAGGTTACATTTGGTACTGGTAAGCTTTGGTGAAAGGTAGATCAGCAGCAGATTCACATTCCAAAACGTGCCACACAATCATCACAAACAACAATCCATTTTTATTTCCAAAACGGACATCTGGCAGAATGATCAGTGATGGGAGGAAATCTGTCTGGATCCAAAGGGCACTCGGCAAAGTCAAAAAAGATCACTGAAACTGAATGAGAAAACTGCACACTGGAGGCGGTTTGATGGCAGTGCCCAGTTTCTGTGAATTAAGCTGTTTGCTCAAGTAGGGAATTGCAAATGACCTTCTAGAATGCTCCTTTGCCACAGCTGATTTCTAAAATGCCTGTCCCAGCTGAATAAACAAAAGGGGAAGACCTGTCAGAAATCACAGTGACCCAAGAACCTAACCATCTCTGAAGACCTGTGATGCTCTTGCATCACCCCAAAATGATCATCCAGACTCGGAAACATTCCTTATTGGCGATCGTTTAGCTTGCCTCGGCAGAAATGACAGGAGCAAAAGGAAAGTGATGACCCCAAAAATCCAAAGTGTGCCAGTTCAGGAGACCCACACTCAAGTCTAGACCGTGTGGTGACCACAGTCAAAAAATTAACACACCAATTTATTAAATATAGATTGAAAAAAAGTTTATTATTTAACCATTAAAACATTGTTGAAAAAGACACCAATAATTGTTTGCCCTGTGATGGAAGAGTGTCTCGTCCAGGGTGCCCTCTGTTTTGTGCAATGTTCTTCTTGAAAAAGGTTCACAACATTCCTCGACTGGATAAGTGATAGAGGAGATACATCTTAGTAGCATGGGAAGAAGTAGATTGTAGATTTCAATGACTTTTGAATCATCCTATTTTTGCAGGAATCATACTTATAAAACCATCCTGCATTCCTCCCTTTTCCCACGACATTGTCAGAGCATGCAATGCGGGTTACAATCCACCAGTTTAAATATCATAAACCTGTCATTTACCCCGTCTGTCAAGTTTCTGATAGAGACGGTCATTGACCTTCATGCAGGGTCCACAACAGATCATCCCTCTCACACACAAATGCCAAGAAACATTCCAGAGCACGAAAGAAGGACTTACTGAATTTTAAATTCAGTTTGCTATACATATTGTCGAGGCTTCAGATGTTGAAGTGATTATGGCTCATCTAGATTTGGTGTAGAAGTGCTACATGATGGATGCAGAATATCATACATCCAAGACCCAAAACAGGCGAAGGGGCCATAACATTGCTATATTTCCTCTGCTAAAATGGCCAACTCCTCAGGACCCCAAGGGCAAAATTCTGCTTGAATGAAAATACCTGGTCGCTAAATTAAGAATAGTTTTCACTCACGTCGGTGGATTTTTAGCAAAGGAACCTTTTGGAAACAAAGTCAAAAATGGTCAAAAATCATTTACCCCCAGAAATCATAAGCAACAAAGTAAGCAACAAATATATTGTAACACATAAAGGGGCCAACAATAGTAGGCATGTAGCCATGTAGTAAAATTAGGGGTTTGAACCCCCATTAAATTTTTGTGCTACTGAACAGGCACAAAGCCACTTACCACCGACCCCCGGCTTGCAAAATGTACTGAAGGGGACACATCACTGGCTACGGGCCTAAACAACACTACAGGTTAGTGTTGCTGTGTCCTTCTTGCCCTCTGGACATGTGACAAGACTGTGAGACAACGAGCTGTGGGTACTCAAGTGACAGTGACAAACTAACTAATTTCATATGAAGCACAGAAGTCCAGCTTTTACAAGGCACCGGGAGGTTATCACAGGGTAGCGATGTGAAATCGGCACGGTGAGATGGGATAACCTCACCTCGTTGGTATGGTCATAAAAATGGGGGGATGGTTTGCTGGAATTCCCTATCCAGGATGCGGGAGGCTCATGCCTGGTGACTGCTGTGGCGAGAGTTGACTGCAAGGGCCCTTTGCTTGAAGGCTGCTGCCTCTCACCCAGTAATGTGAGATGGCCTTCATGCTCCAATCCAGCTGATGTTAGCTGGTTTCTGCAGGTAGAAGACAAAGACGCTCATCTCCCAGGCCTCTGTGCACCATCAGAGAATGTGCCAAAAATATTATTCACCGCTCTTTACCCAAATTAATTTTACTTGACATGTCTTTACTGTAGACACATATCGATTCGACATTGTTCATGCGTTTACATTGAATATTTAGGTTAATTCTTACAAAAAACATTGGGTTAAAGCAACTAGCTTTGAAATTTCCCATTCAAGACTAACTGCTGTGAAACATATTGTCTCTCTAAACGACCTCTTCTGCAAAAATCCCGGCTTTTTACTTAAACACATAGTGTTGACCCCAAGATACAAAACTAGCTAATTTTTATGTTTTATGATGGTCCTTCTTGTGAGAATCTCCAGCTATAGAGCAGAGATAGACGAGGTGTGATAGGGAAGTAAATTAACAGGAATATTTCTGCACCCCATCCCCAACCCCCCTCCCCCCGATGCATTTTTCTTCCAATCTACTGAGACACTCAGAAGGTTGCTTAGGTACAAGTCAGTTAATTTCCCTTTCACTCTAAGTGTCTCTGGAATGCCTTCACCGGTGCCAAGCAGTGTGAGTGTGGGCATAATGTCCATGTGCTATTGGTTAGGTATGCAAACCAAGGCGATGTGGAGCTGGGCGCTGCCACAAAGCCAAAGTGTGACGCAGCAAATCGCCACAGCCAGATGCTGCCCGGGAAGGGACACACTGAACTGATTAACCTATATATCACTGGGGAAGCGGTCAGAAGTTCTCCATCTTAATGCTCGAGCTGTCCTGAATGTCAGGGGGACACTGAGAACCAGGGCCCAGGAGAAGGATACAGGGGTAAAAAACACGCAGCTCTTATTTCTAATCTCTGTAATGTAAGCCTGGGCATTTGTGCTGGAATGGGAAAGAACTTTCTCAAGAGCTTCACCCCTGTTAGAGACTGGAGATGTAGGTCGGCCAGGTGTGCCAGGGCAGGACCAGTGCACACAGTACACAGGCCAAACCATGCATTTAGCCTGTAGATCACCAGGCCTCGGAGGGGCCTTGTAGAGTTGAACTGACCTTTAAATGTTTACACGCCAAATTCAGACACTGTGCGCAGCGTCACAAGTAGGAATAAAACCCAGGCACTGGGATGAATTTGAACACCCCACATCTATCTATGCTTTTGCATTTAAATTCTCATTTTATCAGCAACATCACAACATTCCCCTCTACCAACTCCTAATTCACTGTTTCATTCATAAATTCAGGTTTATTTTAATGACTAGTTTTTTTTTTTGGAAGGACCTTCTGGGTCTAACTATGGAGGAAAGTAGGATTCAAGAGGGATTCGTGCCAGTTCTTGGTTGAAGCGTGAGGGAATGGAGATGAAGATAAATTCCTGTACACGCCCCCACCTCCCCACTCTGTCTGTGGCATCCTAAGGTGATCCCAATGGCCGTGTACTGAGTACTCTGACTGTGGGCTCTTGGTCCCAGTTGCACAATGGCCCTCTGTAAGGCAGCCGAAAGGAATGCTGTGAGGTGGCAGGGCTATGGGCGGAGG
>JAODLD010000136.1:2642899-2663003 GCA_026781065.1 Mormyrops boulengeri
CCCCCCCCCCCCCCCCCCCCCCCCCCCCCCCCCCCCCCCCCCCCCCCCCCCCCCCCCCCCCCCCGCGGGGGGGGGGCCAACCCCTCGCCGGGGTCCCGTGCTAGTGGTCTGGATTGCCGACTAGCACACTCTGTGTCTCTAGTTTCAAAGTGGGTGGGGGCGGGGTTGGGCATAGGGCGCTGTCTGTGTGGAGAACCAGACAGCCAGAGCTTAGCCTGAGGCGTGACTGACCCCCCAGGAATAAAAATACACCTTCACACGCAGAGGTGTAGTCACTAAGAAAACACTAGTTACCTGCAAATATGCAGATATTACAGGAGCACCTTGTTGTGTTTATAATGATATAATGAATGACATGAATGACTTCCTCTTAAAGTCCAGGCTTCTTCTGCTTCTGGCGGCTGAAAAAAACACGCCTGAAGCTGTCTCTTTAACGGTGGGGGGGGGGCATCTTCATTAAAAGGCTCACTAGTTATTTTAGAGTGTTAATTTGGAGTCTATGAGCCATAGATCTTCCGTGTTCTGGGCGATCTATAATGGAAAATAAAGGTTTTCACCTGATTTACGTATAGCTGCATTCCATCCACCCATTTTCCATAACTGCCGATTCGTTTTGGTGAGCCTGGGACCCATCCCAGGAAACCCTGGCAGGAAACACGTCGGATAGGGTGCAGGGCATAAAATCAAGTACAAAGGGATATTCAGAGAGAGTCAGATTCTTATAACTGTATAAGATATAATTAGAAAATTATCAAATGTAATTTAAAACAAATAACTATAAACAGGTAGCCTGTGGTTAATCCTAGTATGCAGTGTGTGGCTCAGTGAGTTAGGCCTCTGTGCCTGTTATCAGAGAGTCGCTGGTTTGAATTCCATACTTGGCCGAATCATCTACTGGGCCCTTCAGCAAGGCCCTTAACCCCCTGTAAAGGGAGAGAAGGTGGAGCATGTGAAAAACAAGCACTGTCAGGTCTGTTGGAATTTCCCTCAGGGGATTAATGAAGTATCTACTCACGCGTATACAAATGGAGAATAAAACATTGCTTCACATGAAGTAACCTTATTGCCCATCCTGGTCCCAAATGGACTCTGTAGCGTCCCTGATAGACCGGCCTGACCTGATCTACCCAGTAAGAGAAACAACCACAGAATTCATTATCAGATCCATGCCGCTGTTTGTAGAGTGCCAGGGGCTATCAAAGATGTATATAAATATATAAATAAGAATACATAAAGATCTAGAGTGATCAAGAAGGTTCCCGTCTTTAAAATACATACAGAATTTAAATGTATTAAAACGTTGTGAAAACAATGCCATAGATATTGTTTCTGTAGTACTTATTTAGTACTTTGTTGAGTGTTATATTATGTATGTATGTATATCTATGCCATTATGGAGGACTGCTAGTAAATGTTGTTGTATTTGTAAATTCTACTTGCACAATGACAAATAAAAAACCTTGATCCTTGATCTTTAATCCTTGACCGTGTTGCTTAGTTGTCATGATGCTAACTATTATGAATAGGACAATAAGTAGAATAATGGATGGATGTTGCTTACTTTCTTTCGAACTTTAATGTTCTTTCCCCGTTGAAAATTTCAAAACTTTCTTGTAGCATTTAGGCACCATTATACAAGTGCATGAACAGAAAAAGTAACATTTATGATTTTTACATGTTTTATCTAATATAAAATCTAATTACTCCCGCATACATTACCAGACTAATATACTAAAGGCAGCACCCAACAGTTCAGAGTCTTTGGAAAAATTTCTGGCTTTGTGGGGGGGTTTCCCACAGGAGACAGTGAGGCGTTAGTCCCCCCACAGACCCCCCTTTTAGCACCACAGTACCTGCCCTGTCTGGGATATTGTACGACACACCCCATCTTGTGTTGGCGCTGCGCTGCGTAAACATGTGGACGCAAAGGTATTCCTGTTTGTGTAATAGCTGCTGTTTAAGACCAGCCTCCGCACAGGGTCCAAATAACCATTTCTACCTTTTCCAGGCATCTTGGATTTTTCCCCCTGCAGTGTTCACGCTTATTTTTTTTCCTTTTTTCCTACTTTTCCTACAGAGAGTTCATTGGATCCAAGGGCAGTTTGCTTTCTGTAATGGCAAATGTGGAAGGATGTACGGAAGGCCGCTTTTTACGGAATTGCTGCTATGCAAAGGGGACTGAAGAGGACGCACAGAAGGGGATGCAGTGAAGGGACACACTGAAGGGGACACACAGAAGGGGATGCAGTGAAGGGATGCACTGACGGGGCACAGTGAAAGGGACGCACTGAAGGGGTCGCACAGAAGGGGATGCAGTGAAGGGATGCACTGATGGGGCACAGTGAAAGGGATGCACTGAAGGCGACGCACAGAAGGGGATGCAGTGAAGGGATGCACTGATGGGGCACAGTGAAAGGGATGCACTGAAGGCGATGCACAGAAGGGGATGCAGTGAAGGGATGCACTGATGGGGCACAGTGAAAGGGACGCACTGAAAGCGATGCACTGAATGGACGCACTGATGGGGGTGCACTGAAAGGGACATGCTGAAAGAGACACACTGAAAGGGACTCACTGAAGGGGACACACTGAAGGTGACTCATTGAAGGGGACACAATGAAGGCAACTCATTGAAGGGGACATGTTGAGGAGCTACAGTGAAGGGGATGCACTAAAGTGGATGCACTGAAGGGACACATTGAAGGGAGTACAGTGAAGGGACACACTGTATTAACTTAACTAAGCTGGGAAAGGTGTAGAGTGAGGCTGGGGCTGATGCACTCACTACATGTGGGTGGGGGGGGCATGCAGCAGTGAAAGATTTGGACTGGTTTCATGTCTGACAAAGGTACAGAACTGGAATTTTCTGGAAAACATCTTTCAGTATATGTTTATGAAATTAGTTACTTAGTTAATCTTAAATAACATAAAAAGTATCAGTTAGGGTGCTACAGTAAATATGTCTGTGAATGGAATTAAAAGCCAGAATTTAGTTCTTTATATGTTAAGCTATGGACTGTTTTGTCATTCTCTGAATATTTCTGGAAATGGACAACGACTCATGCTAGTGTCAGCCCCCGTGGGCAACCTGGGGATGCCCCAGTGGGGCCATTTTAGCCATCAGACTGGGAACACTGTGAGCACCAGTGAGTTAGTCCATCCTATTGGCTGTAAGACAATGTCATGGCCCAGCAGACACAGACTGACACTGTCACACAGCCGAGCTCCAGCCTCTGGAGGGACTCATGGCCTGGAGGAGGACTGAAACCTTCTGCACACCCCTCACCTCCTCTCCCTCGCCAGAAAATAGCCAACAATCACAAATGCACTTTATTTTACCCCAAAGCCTTCGTCCCCTTTTTAAAAATAGCACTAGCGATCAGACCTTCCCAAAATAAAATGCTTAAAACACACAAACATGCCCAAACATATTCTAGTTTAAATACTTTAAGAGATTTAAGAGAATAAGAGATTTCTAAAAGTTTTCCTTACATGGACAAATGATCTCGAATTGTTCACAAACTCATGCTCACAGATATGCCAGTGTGAGTTTCCCTTGACAGTATAAGCATTCTGGAGACTTCTGTCCCTGGTCAAATGTATTATTTTGAAAGCTCAGGCCCTTTTGATCTTTTCTTGATCGGTTCAGGGATGGTGATGTGTCGACAGCTTTTCCCATGCCATCTTCATACTCAGTCTTGAAAACAGCAAATCAAAGTATAAAAAGTGACTTGTCTGTATTTAATTGTAGTTATTTTCTGCTTAATTTCATTCCTGGTTTTGTTTCTTAAGTTTTAAGAGTCATTCCCAATGTGCCCCATAGCTGAATGGTCACTTATCCCCGTCGGTATAGAGTGACCGGCGCCATGAAGCTGGTTTTGCTGCATAGTTTTAAGAGAAATTGGGGCTTGTGATATATCACTGGAAAGATCTTTTTCCAATCTGCTAGTGTCTTCCTTATTCAAAGAACTGCAGACTATGGGGTGATTGAGAGGTCTGTCAAAATGGAGGGTCAATAGTCCCCGTGTTACTTGCCAGTCAGAGTAGACCTAACGTATTGGCCAATATGAGGGCCCATTTTGTTAAGTAGGCCAAGAGCTATGCATTGAACACTGTGAATCGTGTGTAGGTGCAGTTTGCATGCTGAAATCCATGTGTGAAAACTGCTGATGTCACAGATGGACACTCTATTTTAATGTGTAGAAACTTGTGCGTTAATATAATTACGTTGTTTTTGGCTGGATTTCTTTTCTTTTTTTTTACTTTACAATGTATCTTTTTGAAATTTTTAGAAATTTGAGAGTTAGCAGCTGTACCAGACGGATCAATTAGTGGTTGGGGAGGGACAAGAACACTGGCAATGGATGACGAGGCCTTTCCCTGCATTTCAGTGCTAACCATCATTTCTTACATTAGATTTTCTTTAACACCCCACAGCTCAAATATTCAGGGGGCAGTGCTAAATCCAGGCATAGGCAAACTAGGAGACTGCCTACATACTGAGGTAAGGAGCATGAACTAATTACACTGTAATCAGTGCATGCTCCTTACCTACATACAAAGTCATGAAAAAAAAGCCTTGATCTGTCTCCAGAAGAGATTACTGGTCATCCCATTTCCATCCACTCTAATGCCTGATTACCTTCACCTGTTCCCTGTTATCTGTGATCCTTATTATTTACTTAATTTCTATGGGCCGCACCTATCCCTCATGTAGCCCTCATCATTAGAGTATTATGTGCCTACCTCTGCCCTGTTTCTTTATAGGTCATCATAGGTGTCAGTGTCAGTCCTCTGTGTTTGTTCCCACTCATGGGTAGTTAGTTCTCATGTTCTCTGTTACCGTTTGCCTTACCTCCCCAGGCTGACATTACCCTGTATACTGTGGTTCTCGATACATCGGAAATACTTGCTGTCCTGGTCACACATACGCCAGCAAGACGCATATCAACAATCAGTCCTCTTTTGAATTCTGATATGTCTCCCATTATGTTGTGTGGATTGCAATATTTTATGTACAGCTGTGCTACTGCTCTGCTAAATCACACTCTGCTCTTATTGATGGTATATGCAATCAGTGACGATTGGCCACCAGGCCGCTCATATATAGGTGTGAAACCTCAAACACTGTTGACCGGGTGGTTTAGTTTCAACCACTATATATTAGCCTTAAATTGTTCATGTCCAGGCAGAGACATGGCCGACTCTAGCTATCAGTAGAATAAGCAGTTACCGAGTATCCCTGAATTAACTGCATTTGGAGGAAGTGAAATCAGCATCAGTTTTCTTGATAGGGGGGCCACCAAAGTAAAGCATTGCTTAGGATCCCTGAGAGGGTAGATCCGGACCTGCCCGGGGGAGCGAGCGAAAACACAGCAGATCTGAGACATGGTGTTGAGGGGACGAGCGTAGATGCATGCGCCAGCTTTCCGACGTGCAGCGAGAGTATCGCTTCGTGGCCCATTTTCATTTTGTTTTACAAGCGGCTCTTTAAAATCCACTCATTTATTTGGGGAATGACATTAAGTTCCAAATATCAGTCAACAGTTTTAGAAACAGAACAGAACAGAACAGATCCAGGCGTCATTTAAGTATTTTATCCCATGGAAACACTGGCAAAAGTTATGGCATAAATTTTTAATGGAATTTTATACTTTTAAATCATAGCCTGGCTTTCAAAAATGACATAGATAATATTTATTTGTTTTCAGAAATTTAAAACTACACTCTTTAAATATATACAGTTAATAATATATGAATGTATACATACTGTAAAATGTGTATATATACTATAAGTGTCGTAAAGGTCTCTTATGACAACTTGTATAAGACAGACCCTTCATTATTCCCAAAGGAAATTGCAGTAGACTCTGAAAGCAGTCATGGCTGGGCATCTGACCCCTTGTGAGATCTCTCTTACGCGCCCTGGGCTGGACCACACTGGTGAGGGATGTTTGGAATTCCAGCACCCAGGTCTGAGGGACACCAGGGTCTTTATTTGCTTTTCAGTGGGAACTTCAGCGTCATCTAGCATTTTTCCTGCCGAGTAATCACTCCATACCATAAATAAATTGGATATACATCAAGCCTCCAGAAACAAACTGGGCTTGGAGAGGGGAATGTGGAGAGAAGGGAACCAGAGACAGCTCCAAAGAGAAAATCGGTCCACACATCCAAATGAGCCAGTGCAATAAAAATAGTCAAAGTTAAGTGTTAGCTGAACGGCATTCTGAAAGGTCTGTGTGCGTACACTCATATATCTTAGGTATTTGAAGGCCAGAATTTCCAAAGTCCATTTATGTTCTAGAGCATGTTAATAGATACAAAAAGCTTACTGTGGCAAAACAGCAACACAGGAAAACCAAATTTCTCTCACATTTTGCTGAACGTGAATACACTGCATTGTGAAATGCATGAAACTGTAATCCAAAGACAAAACTAAAAAAATTCACCATTAGCCTTTTCCTTTGCATGCAAACACATTTTATGAGGAGCATTAACCAGCTTAAGGTGGCTTTATTTATTGAAAAAATGTAGTACAAATGTTTGATGCATTAAGTTTAAGCTATTTCCTAATGGGTTTATATGGTGAGAAAAATGCTTAAGGTGAATTTTATAACTTTGTCTTTGGATTACAGCTTTGCACATTCGGTAATTAACAGTGTTTGTGATGTGTAAAGTGTTTTATTTACTGTGTTTGCTCTCTCTGATACATTGACCACCAATTCCTCTTACTGTACATGTTGTTTTTCCCCTTAGTGTTTTCCCTCGAGGAGGGGTGAAGTCTTTCTGGGGATGGATTTTGGAGCGTTTTGTCTGGTAGCTTATAGTGGATTGGCATGCCATGTCATGGGAGTCACTGAGACAGGCTCCCAGAAGGCTTTGGGGCCTCAAGGGTGGTCAGTGCCTTTAACAATGCTGGGGGTCACGCTGCATGGGTGGCCAGCCGGAAAGGGCGCCTTTCATCAGATTATATCAGTTTAATTAATCAGGTACCAAACAGTTTAAGAACCTCTTTCAGGCTTCAAGAAGTGGGGAGTTTCATTTTGGTGAGTTTGCATCTCGTGTCCCTGCTTTTTATGGCTCTGTGAGCTCTATATATGTACAGCCCTGCTTGCATTCCCCAAATCCCCTTCTTGCCTTCTGAATCAGAGGCGTATTTTGACTGCAATGGGGAGAGTATGTGCTCCTGTAATTAAGAAAAAAAACATTCGGCCTGAAGATACTTTTCAAAGTAGAAATTTTCCTCGAAGAACCACGATGCCACAAATGTTTGCTCCTTCATACAGATTTAGCACATCCTGTAATTATTCCCATCCTTTTTTGCAGACGTGAGATCTCGATTTTCGTTTGGGAGATGTCGGGCTGACTCCGAGACCCAGATGGTGACATACACAAGGCCAATTCCAAAGCACCGTGATGTTCACCAACTCTGCATCCTTTAACCTTTTGTAATAATGGATTTAAGTCTTCCCTTCCCAGGACTGTCACTGCCCCAAGCAACTAACGAAAAGGCTTCTTTACACTTCACACTGCGTTAATTAATCGACACTGGGAGATGGTGTGTGCTTCGGTGTGTTAGGATGCTGTGTCTCTGATCAGAAGGTTGCTGGTTCAGATGCTGCGGTCAGCAGAGCGATTTCACGGTTGGGCCCTTGAGCAAAACCCTTAACCCCCAATTGCTCCAGGGACTGGCCCTACTTTTGCAAAATTTGGAAGCCTCAAAGTAGGAATAGTCCATTACAGCTAGAACAGGGGGGAGGAAACTTTGTCTATCTTGAAAACTGTCTTTAAAAATGCAAATAACAGACGTGTAGCTATAATTTAAATGATTGCATTATCTTATATCCTTAAACGTAACTTCTGGAAATTCTGTTTTCAGGGGGGGGCCCTAGTTTTTGGGAGCCCCAGGTAGCTGCCTTTACTTGTCTTATGGTAAGTCTACCCCTGCCAGTAGCATTTGTTTTGAAGAATGGGAGGGAAGAGAGAGATGGGGGGGGGGTAATTTATCTATTGACTCTTCAGTTCTAGATCACCGAGTTGCTCTTGGAATGGAATGAGAGGAGTTGGATCCGCCATGTTCAGAAAGACATCAGAGGCAGACAGACAAAGAATAGAGGAAAAAAAAAAAAAAAACTCAGACACACACACACACACACATCTTCAGATCAGACATCCAAACACGACACAGCTGGAGAGATGGCAGCGGGCACTGTGGACCAGGGCCAGGAGGACCAAACCGACAGCAGGTTACCTGGAACCGGCTTGGTGGAGCGGCGCTGCGCAGGAATGCAGGATGTACGGAGAGCACAAGTGTTCACTGTTGAGGCTGGCCGGCGTGCTAGGAAGTCAGAGTCGACGAAACGGGTGTTCGTCACGGAGCCATCGCGAGCCAAAAGTCCTCCTCTGGGATTCCTCTGGCCCCTTCAACTCGGTCTCAGAGTCCATCCTTAAAAGCAGAGAGAGGGCAAAATCCACGCCTAAGGTACCACTCAAAGCTTAAACATTCGTGTGGGTGAATAAATTCGGGGTACTGATAAAATGTCACAGGTGCAAGCTTTGGGATGGGGACCCCAGGTTCTCAGCCTGTCTACTGAAGATTTAATGAGCATGAGGTAACTTCACCTAAAGGAAAAGGCAGAAATTTTTCAAGTTCCTTAAGAAACTAAAGAACCGGGATGCAAAATATAGATTTCCAGTGTGACATTTCACTATACTGTATCTCCTGCTCTGAGAAATATCACCAGGGCCATCGGTGGAAGCAGATGAAGTCGAGGAAATGCAGTCTAGGGCCTTGCGGGGGTAGGGCAGAGTAATGGACAATAAACAAAGACCCCCCCACGCCCCCAGATCTCCAGCCCCCTCTAAAAGGGTCATATGCAAAAGCAAACACTTTTGAACTGGCCTTGCAGTGCTGACAGCCAGCTGGTTCCTATTTGAGGTGCCGTGTGAAACTGCTATCTCATTACCGGAATCCCGAAGATGTGGAAGAAGTTTTCCTGTTCTCTCCAGACAGAATCAGCATTGTGCCTGAAAAAAAAAATAGGTTTGAAGTCTATGGGGACACTATGGGAGCTCAAGTCAGCAGATAAAAACATACTTTTGTTCCTGGAAATTCGTTGGCAGATATAATCTTTTATGATCAGGAAGTTTTATTTGTGTAAGTAGACCACCACTAACTATTAACATCAGGTAGACTAACTTTTATAAATGCAAACTGGGCTACTTAGATAAACAATTATTTTACTCCAATCAAGCACCTTTCAAAAATTCTGAATATAATTATTTGGATTTTACAGTGTGCCACTGCGAATTTGGCATCAGTAGCTTGGAATTTAATTATAAATAGTTACAGAAGTTATGAATGCCTCAGGCTTGGATTATAGTGTTTTATAAAAGCAATGCAGTATCCTTATTGCTCCCGAACGACTTCTACAGCAGATGCCAGACGGCCGTGCAAAAGGAGGGAACATGAGGAACAAATTGAGGCAGAAGAAAAGCAGTGCAAGGAGAGCCTTTCCCTGCCCTACAGGGACCGAGGTCGACGTTCGGGGTACACTGATCACCCATTGTTGGACATAGGCTCCTGTGGCTTACTCTCTTCCAGTCCACCCCATCTCCATCAAAGAGTTCCGTTCAGCCGCCTTTTCCTGTCTGAGATGGAGAATGGGGGGGTGGGGGGTTGTGTTTGTCGAGGCAGGGAGGGGTCGTCCAGGCATACGGGTGGAGGTTACTCAAAGGCCAAAGACTCAATAGGGAAGTGTAGGGACAATGCTGCTATTTATCCAGCCAGTAGAGGAACGGGGGAACTGCAGCTATGGAACTACGGAACCTGCGACGGGAACAAGGGTGGCACTGCAAGCTAAGGATCTGCAAGCTGCGGATGAGATCGTATGTCTGTGCAGGCAAACACTGCAGCTTTAGCACCAAAGCGCCATTGAGTCCTTCACGTATTCCATAATGGATACCAGATCTGCTGACCTCCAAGCCTGCTGGAGCCCACACTTGATATTACATGGTTTGGTTGTCCATATTGGTCAAAATGGAGCAAGATGGTGCTGCAGGCAGGAAACCATAATGTCATTTATGCCACGGTTCTGCTGAATTCTCAAATCTGATTGGTCAGAAGGGTTTTGATGCATTTCCTATAACTGCACATGTAGTGCGGCTGGGCAAATGACAGTAGTATATTAATGCCTTATTATAATGTTTCATTAACGTTACTTAAAATTCCAGATGTACAACACATCACATAGTGGAAGAAAGTAGGTCTACTAATAAATGCATTTTCGGCTTGTCAATGTGAAAATAGTGTCTTTAGGCACAAACATGTAAGTCAAATCTGTGATAAACGTGACGTTAGGGAGTTAATTTGAATTTAGTGACCAATTGTCATTGTTGACACAACAACGAAATGTGTTCTCTGCATTTAACCCATATGTGACAATGTGACATAGCAGGGGGCAGCTAATTCAGCACCCGGGGAGCAGTGCTTGGGGGCGGTACCTTGCTCAGGGTACCTCGGCGGTGTCTTAATGGTCAGGGATTCAAACCTGCAATCTTTCAATTACAAGTGTGCTTCCCTAACCAATAACCCACCACTACCCACAGCCACCACTGCCCACTCCAATACACTCCAAGCCGTGTGTTACACATTTTTAAATGCCTCCATAGCTGTGTTATAAAAACACATAATGCACAGCTTTTTGTGCATTAATTCTTACTTAAAATGGCCTAATGTCACATTGAAGACAACCAGACCAAGCACATGAGTGGAAAAACAACATGAGCTGCCATTATCTGTCAGTCCCATTCAGTTAATCAGACTCCAGATTTGGACAAAAACACAGTCAACCTAAGACTCGGTTTCAATTCTATATATCTGAGTCATCACTGACATGCATGTGGAAAACTCAATTAGGATCAGTATGATTGCTTGTCAAGTGCCCACATAACGCACTGACACACATGAATTCGGCATGTAACATCTGCCACGCCAACAGCCGCTCTCCTAATGGCAGGAACCATGGCAATGAAATGTTTTGTTTGGAAACAATACAGCCCTTTGAAAAACTTTGAAAAACATAGCCTGGAGGAGATCTTATCAAAGCAGGGCAAAAAAGAGAAAAAAGTCTTTGCTTGCCTCTGTATTTCTGACTGCTATATTTAATGGCTTTTCATTTTCTGAATATTTACTTATTTAGCTTAAGTGGTTCATTCATGCTCCATGTCACCAGGCCAGGGCGCTGTTTCCTGTTTCCTGAAGGGTATCTTTGGCCCGTGGTGCTGGCTGTCCTTTTAGGGACCTTTGAAGCCCATCGTGACATTTCTTGTCGTGTATCTGCTACAACCGGCCTTAAGATTAAAGTGAGTGGCACCAAAGCACTAATGGGCCCAGGCTATCGGCTTTGTTGACTTTACTGGTCACAGATGTGGGGAAGATGTGGAGAGCTGTTTGTAGCAGCATTCCTGTCGATGTTGCATGTCAAATTAACTGTATTATCGATACTTTTTTTTGGATGAATTCTGCAACTTCTGACTTGAATATTTTTGGTTCAGCTCTCATACAGAGCTTTCCTAGGGAAAGGTGAAATTTGCTGCAGTAAAAGCTATACATCAATTTCAATAAAAGTATCTTTTTTACAATTTATTATTTTTTATTATTTTATTAAAGGCATCTTTGGTTATAGATTCCATCCTGGTGAATGACCAGTGATGTCCTTGACAAAAGAATGTCCTCATTATGTGAAAGCACCCCAGCCTTTCTTCCTGGACCCCCCGCCCCCGCCCCCGCCCCAAATCCATCCATATCCATGACCTCATAAACCAGGCTTTTGCTAGTTTGACCTAAAGGCCAGTCACAGGGAAAGTCCACCACCTAGTGGTGCATTACTTGATAGGTCAATTTGCGCCATTGTTGGAATCAGGCTTGATGCAGGTACATTTGCAAAACCTAACAGAAAAGTTTTCTTCTAGATGTCACTGAACTGGAACCATGTGATATTGAATGTTACTGTAACTAAGAACGGGCAGTACTTTTTGTTGCTTATTTAAGTGCCACCGCCATCTTTTAGCAGGGCTACACCCCCAATTGGGAAGGAGGGTGGGGGCTGACCTAATGGCTGAGTGCAGCTATTGGTCTGGCTCAGTGTACACGCGAGTCACACCTGCACTGATGACGGGAGACAGAGACGAGGAATGGAAGAGGTCCCTCTTTCTGTTCCAATGGTGTAGCACTCCAGCACAGTGTATTAAATCTGTTCAACTGTAGCTTCTTTGTACTGTTGTCTCCTAAGGGAAAACGCAAAAAAGCAGGATGTTCTCCCACTTTCTCTGTCTCACACATGCACACAAACACAGAACGTATGTATCGACGGAGCTGAGTCCACAATTAATGATCACACGCACAGTTACTTCATTACAGATGTAATACATCAGTATTGAGTGCTTAAGCACATATGGCCATTCTTTCCCATATCATCCAAAAAGAAGCACACGGTACTTTTAAAAGCCCCTGTCATACGTTTACCAGATGATGACGTTTTCATCACAAATGACTTGCACTGACATCCAGTGTCCACAACAGGTATTACAGTTAATATCAACAAAATTATCATCCAATCCCTCCATCCATCCATCCATCCAACCAACAGTGACCTGGATCTCAGGAAGCACAGTGTGCATACGAATATTGTACTATAATATATAATTATATTTTTATGCTTTAATATGACATCAAGAATATAGAACTCTGTCCAGTAAGATCATTTGTTTGTTAGCACGCAAATTATTTTACATAATGATTCTTTGCAACTTATAAATTATTGGAAGAATGTATTTACAAATGTCTTGTTTTATTATCCAGTAGGATTTTCTTATCACAATTGTATTTGATTGATTGTATTTGCAATATTTAATATAATATAAAATTAAAGAAAATAGTTACTGAAAGGAATTAATCAGGAGACGTTTAATGCTAGCTGGCAGGAATAGACACCATATGATGTACATCCTGGCAGTGTTACTTTTGGGATGGCAGTTTTGCTGAATGTTTCTCAGGTTCTGATAAAATAACTAATACAGGGCCCTTGAACACACCATCGGACTGTTTAGGTCTGTCACAAGATGCGAGATGAAGGACTCGAAAGCAGGCATCTGGCAAACAAAAAGGGATTTACTGAAGTGAACGGGAGCAGGGAAATAAACGAGACTGGAAGGGGTGAAAACAGGAAGGGGAGAAGGGGGAAGGACACGGGCAGACAAGAGGAGCGATGGTGATGACTGGACTGCGGCTGACAACACAAATTGGTACTTAGATACAAGGACTAACCAGGGGTAACAGGCAACAGGTGTGGCTCATCAGGGTTAGGGAAGAGACAGGAGGGTCAGGCAGACATCATGGGCAGGACGTGACAAGGTCAGCATTATGAAGACCGCTCACAGACGAGTCACATTTCCTGCGTACATCACCATGCTGTGTTTCCATGGCAATGAAAAAAGGCAAAGTCATCACTCCAAGGCTAAAACAAGGAGGGACCGGACAGAAAAAGTGCAAATTGCACCACCTGTCTGCTAATCCTCCTGTCCAGCTGTGAACTTGGCAGCAATGAAATCTGTTTCTCATGCTGCCAGCCTGCAAGCACTTTTCATTCCTTTTATTGTTCCCCCGGCCCCGATTAAGCACCCCGTTAAAATATTAATAAAGACATCCTTTGAAGATGCCAAGGCTTCAAACGACAACGAAGGTGCTGCCAAGCAAATGGAGTTGCTAAATTAATGACCCAAATTACTGGACTTTTGTTCTATTAAATAATATACGTATAATGCTTTTCTTAGAAAACATTTAACTTATTAGAATATTCTATGAACATGCTAATATTGTTATATTATGGTATTATTAGCATTGCATACAAGTGGAAAACTTCACTTTTCTATTATTAATACTCAACATTTTATAAAACTTTTTAACATTGTACTTAACCAACAAAAAACATGAATACCCTGAAGGGACCCAAAACTTTTTAGGGGCTCCTAAATATGAAAAATTATTTTAGGGGCACTGAATGTGTATGAGGAACTCATGTCTCATCTGGGGACCCACCCTCCGCTAGTAGAAACCCGGATGGGGGCCAAAGGTGATATTTTGTCAGGGGGCCCCTGCCACAGACTCCTGGTCCCATCAGCTCTGAGCCCCTGTAGTTTGCCTACCTGAATCTCCAGCACTGGAGTAACTGAAGCAGTCATCTATCTGCTCGAGTCTATTCCCATTTTGACAAGGTTGACACACTGAGGATCATGTTGATGATCTATCTACTGTCCAAGACACTATTTCTCAATTCGGTCCTCGGGGACCCACAGACAGTCCACATTTTTACTCCTGGGAGCTGAGAGGAAACAAAAAAGCAGACTGTGTGTGGGTCCCCCGGACCAAACTGGGAAACACTGATGTAAGATGTTCATATGTAATAATGACCCTTACACTGTAATTACTTTGTGATTATGACCACTCACATTTAATTGTTAACCCTACAAGTAGAAAAAGTCTGGTCTATTTTCAATTACACATCCTGTCTTGTCCTGTCCAACATGTCTGCCTGACCCTTCTGTTTTCCTCCCTTGCGTGGCTCTAATGAGCCATGCCTGGTTGGTGCTCGTTTGTCTCACCTCTCGTTTCTGCTTTCATGTTAACTATTCCCAGCTGCCTCTTGTTTGCTCCCTTGTTAGTCATGTATATAAGTGCCTCCCTTCCTTCATTACCCCTGTTTAGTTTCCCTGGTCGTTTTCAGTCTTGTGCTCCTGAGTTTAATAAAACCCCTAACGTGTCTGCTCCCGCGTCCATCATCCCACCATACATGACACATCTATTAATTTCTTATTTATTTTTGTTTATTTCCTTAATCTTTTTTAGGGTATTTTGTTTGTGCATTTTGTACTTTTTAAATTTGTTTGCATTTTGTTCACTCATCTGCACTCTGCGTGCTGTTTTTGCACTTTGCAATGTTTTGCACTATATGTCTGTTTGCCTGCATTTTCCATACCTTGCATACCTTGGGAACATTCAGTCCCTGCATCATTTCATTCTTCTTCAGTTACGTCGTAGGCTGGCAGACACTGTCTATTCTGGTCCTTCAAAGGCAGAGACTGCGGCAGAGAGGCCTTTGAGGGCGCAACACTGCTGCTCTGCATTCTGCTGCCCCTGTGTGCTCACCATACATCCTCAGGCCTGTCTTCTACACAGCACGGAAAAGCAGCTTTAAACCAAGCCAGCTTGGGACAGTACAGCTGTCACAGATACCTCCCAAGGGGCAACTAGGCAGTGAACATGATATAGGGAAGCAACCTTTCAGTAGAAATATCAGTCAAGACATGGGCAGCAGGGATGGAATGCAGCCATGATCAGGGCAACTTGTGTCTAATTCATTTAACTAAAATCATGACTGAGTCAGAGTCATTATTCAGTTTATGTTATTGACTTTACGATAAATCCAAGTAGCCCAAGTTTGCACTTCCAACTCTTGTTACTGAAAATAATACAGTATTTGCTAGTTTAAGAACCCTGCTTCTACACTTGGCCGGGGGACCTTTACAGGGTAAATGGATTACTCCCTCTTTGAGGTGGTCCGGCTAGCTTCCCCCCCCAGGTTCAGCCCTGTGATGGTGTGCCAGGGCTGGGGGATTAGGAGGCTGGCATCACCTCGGCCCCTTGGGCAACGGTTGGCTCTGGGCGCGTGAATCCACTCCCGAAAGCTACCGTCCCTCATCTCTTTCTACTCCATGCTTTCTACCTGACTAGGGCAAGCCCAGATTCTAAAAAAAAAGCAACATACCTTGGTCAATTATTCTACCTAAGCCCTCCCTGCTCCTGTTGGACTCATGAAAGGCTCATCAGAATACATCTCCCTAACAAGGAAACATGTGCATGTCAAAGCCGGCTTATGTGAAGAACTGCGGCATCCCGCTTTCATCTGCTCGTTAAAGAGTGAGTCAGAAATAACGTACGAAGCTGTTCATACACCCCTGGATGGATTAAAGACTGGATCTTAGCAATTACAGTCTTTAATCACAGTTGGCCTATAATAGTAAAGTGCAGCCACATCCTTGGCAACATTCAAGAGTAGTAGTCTCCAGTTACTCTGTGACACACATGAATTTTGAAGTCTCACGCAGTGATAGATCATCTTATAAAAGCAGGTTTAGTCCCAGAGGAAAGAAACTAGTAAGATTTCTCTCCTACATAAAAGGCCAATCACCACTACATGAAGACGATGCTTATTGCTTACTGCCTACTCTCATTTTTTCTCATGAGAAATCATCAGTGAGGGTTTTGTGGAAGTCTGGGCCTGATCTGAATAATACATGTTCTCAAGGAGTACCTGCTGAATTCTACATTTTGAAGTGAGATTACTGTAAAATCTCAGCTGCATATTCTCCTGACTGCCACTGTCTAGGTCTAAAATCTCAGCTGCATATTCTCCTGACTGCCACTGTCTAGGTCTAAAATCTCATCTGTTTCACATATGACTTACTGATAGCTAAATGTCGAGACTCTTTTTTGCAGCTTATGCCCCAAATGTTTTACGAGAAATAATTCAGACAGAAAAGATACTTTATTTATTTAAAAACTGCATACTCTGTGTTTCTCCTGTGACTAACTTTGCATGTGGGACTGCTTAGAATCTCTGTGGTTTGAATATTGGTTCTGATGGAAACTCTTTTTTTTCCTACTGTTTGATGCCAGGGTGTGGCTTGCATCAGCATGAGCCCACTGGGAATGAAGCATTGCAATGTAACTGGGGAGCATAACCGCAGCAAAACTGGGAGCAGGCTTCAGTCCATTCCCAGTGTTCCATGCTTAATGTGTCATGCCACAGTAACGGAGTGACGAATTCCTGAGAAGTTCCGGCACATCTGACTGGTACGTGTGGGATGGAACAGGGGCAGCTCTGCAGACCCGGCACAGACTGAAGACTAATGGGAATTTTAAAAGAAGGTGTCATGTGATGGCATCTCCAAGCCGGCACTGCGCCCCAACTCCTGTGTAGCTGGTGGAGCTGCTGTCGACCCGTTTCTGAGAAAGAAATCATTGCATCGTGGCTCTGTTTTCAGCAACATGCAGTACGTGCCACATTACTGACACAGCCAGACCGGGAAAATGTAGTATCCTCTCTTGACATATGCTTATAAAAATGGCCTCTTCAAAGCTACATGCAAAACTGCACCATGATCCCATGCAGTGTCTGGCTCAGTGGGTTAGGCCTCTATGTTTGTAGCCAGAAAGTTGCAGGTTTGAGGCTTGACGTCTGTACAATAGCCACATCTCTGCTGGGCCTCTCAGTGGAACCCTAAGCCTCCCAAAACACCCCGTGGATGCTTTATAAATCAGTTGATCCTGCGCTCAGACCCCAAGCTTCACTCTCAAGCGTGTGTCAAAGGAAAGCAAGATGGGTTATGTGAAAGGAAGCATTCCAATGCACTTGCGAATAGCCAAAAAGCATCATTTTATGAGAGTGAGGACAGGGAGGATTCTGGGTATTCTGCATAAGCTAGGGTAGGCCAGTGCTTGACCGTTCTCCCATCCCAGAGAGCATTCCCTGTAGGCCTTACTGTTTTATTAACCTTATTAACCCTGGACTGAAGATGTGTCCAAGGTTCCAGAAACACCCTAGGTGAAAACTTATTAACTGGTCAGTTTAAGGCTCATTTGCCTGGTTTTCAGCTAAATAAGCATTAATGTTACATTTATAAAATTGTGAAACATAATTTCACTATACAGCATTTTAATCTCTGTTTATGTGAAATTAAAAAAATAATTAAAAGGCGGAAAAGAACCAAAGTTCTTCTCAGAATATTAGAGAGACATGGTCTAGATTTTCTGTGGTTTAATATGCTGGAGATTGAGTGGACTGGGGTCACATGTGAGAGTGGAAGTTTGCCACAAACACTGAAGCAATGGAACAATAGTCCCACAGAGTCCACACACAAGCATGCTGACCCTGACACCTAGTGGAAAGGGGAGGCAATATGTGTGTGTTTTCACACTCATCCTACCAGTGGAAATAATGACAATAGTGAAAGCTTCAGCATTGCCCAAATGACAAAGAGCATTTTTTGGTGATGAATACAAAATATTTCCCAGAATCAGAATTTATAGCTTGCAGAATCCTTGTTTAAAGACTGTAGCTAGACAGAAAAGCTTGAGTTCGTATATAGTGTGGCATGTGACTGTGGTATAAGGGAATATGGAATTGCAGCATATTCAATGCCCAGAAGGACATTGTTACTATATCTGTAGTTACTGTCGTGCACTTGCGTCAAGGCACAGTTAGCTTTATTGAACAAACAATTTCATGATTTTCTTCCTTCAAAGATTAAAAAATTTGTGCAATAGAAGAATACTAAAAAGAGGAAGATACACAGGAAAAGGCACACAGGAAGTTGTGATGTCACAGTCGATACCCCAAGTCGTTATGCTGTGGTTTCCTGATCTCTTCGTACAGTGTCACATTGTCACTATGAGGGTGAAGCAGACTCAACACACGGCACTGCTCCAGCGACACATAACCCGTGGCAAACCAGACACAAGCGTCACCAGACCCGGTTGCCGCTCCTCTTCCCCTAAAAGACCCAGCCGCACCATGATTTCATATAGACTCCGCCCCTGCGGCTAGGACCGCCCCTCACCAAAAAAAAAAAATTGGGTGGGACCAGGCTGTGTTTGTACGGGCCTGATCGGGGATCAGGAGTGTGGCCATAAGTGGAAAGCGAAGTGAAGATTGGAGATAAACAGCCGTCATGGCCTACCAGCACAAGCTGGCGGAGAAGCTGACAATCCTCAATGAGCGGGGCAGGGGGGTCCTCATCCGGATGAAACACATCAAGACGGTGAGATCAACCTTCGAGCCCAATGGTGTCACATTCTACTTGGAAGGGGAAGTAGCTCTTCTCAACAAACTCTACTCACATTTCAGATATTTGTAACATGGTACAAACTATATCAAAGTGTTTTAGAGGTTTTTCCAATTGACAGAAAAGTAAGCAACAGGTGTGAAGGGAAAGTAGATATTGCCACATTGTTTCCTTAAAACAGAAAGAGTTAACAGTGGTGTTGTAGTCCCAACACATGTAGTCAAAGTCAACTTTATTGTCTTTATGCTCAACGTACAATGAAATGAGATGAAGGAGACAGAGTTGGGTGGGCAGGCACTTATCTGTAGCTGAGGCTGTTCTAAATAGACAGAAGGTCTGTAGCTGTCGTGGGGACAAGCGGTTGCTCCACTCTTCAGCACAGCCCCTGGCTCAAAAGCGGAAGTTTGCACAGGAAGAGAAGCTGCTGAGAGAGGCCATGGTGAAGCTTCGTGCTGTTCCCGTACACAATGCTCTCTCTCTGCAACCGTCATTAGAGGTCAAATTTATATCAAAGCTGACCATGGGATATAAATAAAATATGGCGTTTCTTGGAGAACAGAGACCTTAAATCATGTTGATATCGAGCTGCTTTTCATGCTCTCCAGGGGGTAGCAGTTCTCATTATGTGTTGTTTGATCAAAGTCAGGCTCTAATATCAGCAGATGATTCCCCAGACTGCCAAGGCAACCCTTTGAAGATGATGCCTGCATTCTCAGATGGAGATTAATATTTAGGCTACAGTAATTTGAGGTGTGAGAGGTGAGGTGTACTGCATGCGACTCAGAAAATGCTTGATGATGCTGGATTAGCGGGGGCTTGAAGTACAGGAACAGGGCGCTCATGGCAAATAGCCAAGACACCACGACACAGGCTGTGGGAGCATCCTCATGCTTGTTTTCTCTGCTGTTACAGATTTGCTCTGACCCCCAGCTCAGGCCTAGCTTCCTGTCGGAAAAGCCCATGGAGTCGGCCATAAAATACATTAACAAGAAATTCCCCAACCTTGACCCTAGGGGGAATGTCGTGAGTACTCCAGTCTCTCATTCACATGGGTTCCGCTTCTCTTGTTCACGCTAGACCAGGGGTGGCCAATCTTATCCACAAAGGGCCGGTGTGTATATAGGTTTTTGGGATAACCTTTAGGTCAGCTGTTCAAACCCAGGTGTGAGGACTCTTCAGCCAATCAGTCCTCTAATTA
>JAODLD010000136.1:2672424-2690902 GCA_026781065.1 Mormyrops boulengeri
CACACCGAGGTCTTTCTCATAATCAGCTACCTTTATTTCAATGGAACCCATAAAATATCTGTACTTTATATTTCTGCCTGCACATAAACACTTAAATTTGATGTATATGGTAGGATTATTTAATTATTTTTTATTTTGTGTAATTATTCTTATTTGGCCCCAGTCTAGGCAACTGTCCAGTTTACCGAAGCCTAGATACAGCTCTGGTGGCTTAAAACAGCTTTGCGATTCTCTTTTTCATGTTTAAAATTCACGTTTCCCAGCTCTCATGCCACATTATGAAAAATGCAGCACCCTTTTACACAGTGAAACAGCGTCTTTAGGACAAGGTGGTGCCTTATTCTACATAATTAATCAACATCTTATTCATTATAGAAAAATATATTTATAATACATAAATGCAAAAAAGGCTTTAAATTAAGGTTACTGTAAAACCTCCATAGATTTAAACACATGAGGCGTGTGAGCGCGCTGTCAGTCACTGGCTGGTTTAAACCATTTCCAACCCGTTTCCAACCCCTCAGCTGTTACCGAAGCACTGCGCTCACACCATCAGCACAGCCCGCAACAAGAAGCAGAAGAAGCAGGCGCCCAAGAAGGGGGAGGTGCAGAGGGAGAAGCCAGGCGCGGAGAGCCTGCGGAAGGACCGCGCTATCACCACCAAGTAGGCGCCGTTTCATCACCACGCAGGGCCTATCCCACAATGCATTGGGAACTGACAATAAAATTTGCCGAGTGGTGGGGGGTGCCCCTTTCTCCCCTCACATGGGTAGTCCTGCCTGGTAGTATTTCATGTCCTGCTTCCTATAATAATGTAAATATTTAAATTACCAGGTTAAAAAATATATATATTCACCCTAGAATTGATGCTCAAAATGAAACATTCAGACTGAAAGAATCAGTAGAATTTTGTATCTATTTGTACATCCTTATTATTGTTCAGTAAATTATAAAACCAAAGTTTTTAGGAGGACCTGTTCCTCCAGGACCCTAAGGCGCAGATTTCTTATGTAGTTCTGGCCTATGGTTTCCAAGCCATTGGAGTCACGGTAAAAGAGCACATGGTACACTGAGAAAGGCGCAGGCCTGAGTTTGCTCTCCCTCCTGCCTCAGCATGGACAAGCTCCACGTGGCCCTGACCGAGTTGTGCTCCACCTTCGGCTACTGGAACCACTTCACCGTATGGGGCCACATCCTCATCCCCGCCGAGTTCCTCATCTCCCAGCTAGAGATACGCCTCTCCAAGTAAGCCACCCCCGGCAATCACGGCTCACCTTCCAATGCCACTGTGAAGAAGTTTACACAATTACTGCACCGTAGTTGGCATCTCAGCTGATCAACTTATAGTAAATGTAGTGTAGTGAATTTTCACAAGTGCATCCCAAAGTGCTTTACGGTGATCTATTCCTGGAAAAAATGAATAGGCGATCAAGGACCACTCCTGGGAAATGGGATCCATAAAAATATATCCGGCAGTATTTTAAAAATGACTTGATCTTGGATGACAGTTCTTACCAAACTCTTAGAAGTATAATGAATTTTATACAGCTGGATATTTTATTGGTGCACTTTGGTTTGGTGTTTTGCTCCTGGGTTATGAATCTGTGTCCTTAGCCACCCAGCAGCATTCACAAAATGGGAATGGCCTCTACTCGCATATTATGGGATGGCAATTTTCCTAATCCTGCCTAAAAGACATTCTCAGTCTGACCCAGCTCTCTCATTTGTGGAGCACCGCAACCAGCAAGGATAGCTGCTTATTATCGCAGCCCCAAACCTTAAACGCGTGCCGTGGAAAGGCTGAGCGGTGCTCGTATACAAACACAGCGGTGCTACACACCGTTTAGGTGGCTCCCCCTAGTGGCTGTACTTGGCATAGATGCATGCTTGATTGATTACTTCACGGGCTGCTTGCACATAATGAACGAGTGCTACGCTGCCCCCAGGATCATCGTGCGAATGGCCAATTACAACAAGGCCACCCAGGAGATTGCCCGGCCTTCCGATCTGCTGGCGGGCATCAAAGCTTACACCAGCAGCCTGTACGTCGTGTCTAGGTACATGAACATCGACATCACCCGGCTGGTCAAGAATGTGCTGCTGCAACAGACCCAGCCTCTGGACAGCCATGGAGAGCAGACCATCACCACCCTCTACACCAGCTGGTAGCTGCTTTCATGGACATCTACCTTATATGCCTTTTACATACTTGCTATAAGTAATTGCTCCATACGACATACATGTGCATGACATCAAAGCCCAGTACTTACTGTGAACAAATCTGGACTTATGTAGCTTCTGTGTTATTGCTTATCTCATACAGGTGTTCAGACTAAATGGCTTGATTGACTACCAGTGGCATATCTCAACAGGTATCTCGAAGGTCTTCTCCGGCAGGCCAGTAGTGCAGTGATAGTGCACTGTCCCATCATGCACTGCTTCGTCAACCAGCCCAACGAGAACGAGTCGAGCTTCAAAGCTGAGGAGTACTCCGATGTCTCTGGTGAAATATTCCGGGAATTCATTGAACGCACCTCGTCAGTGACACCTTGTTATGAACTTGTGACCCATCAGCTGTTTTTAATATTTATTTTCACATTAGCAGTTACTAAGTGCAGCCCCCACCCCTTTCCACACTTACACTGCATCTTGTATAGGGCCACCCACAGAGAAGGTTGAATGTAACCAGAAGGCATGTTATTTGCCATTAAGGGCCTTTTGAGAAACATAAACATTCTGAGCAGGGAAAGTTCTACATGCTGGTGAGCTGATCTTCAAGCCCACATTGTCCCACACATGCACGTTTAGCTCCTCCTCCACTCTTGGTTTGACTTCCTTCCTCCCACATCCACCTGCCGCCCACTTCTTACCTCTCGGCAACTGCTTTTCCTCCCAGTTTTTCACTGCATCTCTCCGCTCGGGTGTCAATCACAGGCCAGGAAAGAATCTCCACTCTCCCACTTGTGGGGAACTCTGAGTCCGAACGGAAAAATGGTTCTCTTCCAGCTGACGGGGTGGTCAGCTGTCAGTGTGGTTCTGTGGGTCGCAAAGTTCTGTTGAGGTCCTGAGTCCCTTCCTGTCTTAACTCGCAGAGCTGCAGGCCCTAGCAGGACTGATAGGTCCGTATGGGTTGAGATTCCTGACTGAGAACCTAATGTGGCATATTACCTCGCAGGTCGCCGAGCTGAAGGTGAGCTTCTACTTCAGGATTGCTCTATATTGCAGTATGATCTTCATAATACTGCAAAATATGTTTAACTCTGTTGCAATTTCCTTTGGTTGTGGTCATTCAGAAGCTGGTAACTGAAAACATGGACATTCTAGTGCAGATGAGAGCAAACTTTGACAAGCCTGAGGTAATGGCCAACCTTCACAACAAACTACAAGGTACAGTGACTCCAGAGAATTGACTGTAAGAAAATAGCTTTGTATACGAGAAGCGGGAGAGTGTAATCTCTGGACGCCGTCAATGGTGACTCACAGTTCCGTTTTGCCCTCTAGCATCTGAGAACGTATTGAAGCGAATGACCATCATTGGTGTAATCCTGTCCTTCAGGACTATGACGCAGGCAACCCTCGGAGATGTAGGTACCTCTGTCGCATTAGCATCCTTTCCTGAGGCCCATCTGCATGTCACTGCCTTGTCCAGCAGGAAAATTCATGCATGACGGGACCCATTTCATGTCAGTGCATCTATTTCCCACTGCTAATAGGTTACAATTCATCACACCACTGACAGGTCAACAGCAGAAATGGTCCTGAATATTTATAATCGTATCCAATGGAAAAAACATTTCGTGTGACAGAAAATGATACAATTAATTAAGCTTGATATAATCCAACTGACTATCCCTGAGAGTGTTATGGGGGAATTTGTGCCTACTCCAGGACGCACAAGGCATAAGGCTGGGGTCTACCCTGGACAGGATGCTATTGGTACTGTATATTCTTAGCACCAAAAAGCCATTTAAAATTTTTTACCGAAAGCTGCATTCCAAAAGAAAGTAACTAAACTACAAAAAAGGAATAAAGCTAATCATTCAGAAAATGTATATTTCAAATTTCAAACAGACTGGTGTGTGAGTGTGCCCTACGATGGGCTGGCCCCCCATCCTGGGTTGTTCCTCGCCTCGTGCCCATAGTTTCCGGGATAGGCTCCGGACTGCCCGCGACCCAATTGGATAAGCGGTTTGGAAAATGGATGGATGGAAATTTCAGACAGAAATAATCCAATGAGCAAAAAATATATTTACTGTAACTTGTTTTGTCTGAGCTCCTCAACGTGTGACACGTCAGTTAACGAATTAGCATAAAACAGTGAATTTATGATCATTTGTCTTTTCAGGTCTTGCATAAGCATTGTCCCTACCTCATGGGACCAATTGAATGCCTTCGGGACCTAATCTCCCCGGACACTGACATTAAGGTAGAGCTTTGTTTTGGTAGATGCACCACTTCATCACCTCCAGAAGTAATCATCTGTGTAAAGCTGTTACTTCCCTGCTGATCACACTGCCGGATGACTCACCTTATTGTTGACCATACTGACGAATCTGCAGAGGTTCTGATAGCTTGGCCCACTGGGGCAACACAGCCTTTAACAAGTGAGACAATAAAACATATGCGAGCACTGGTTCCTTTAAGAAAGTCAGCAAAAAGTAAATGAGGATTCCAGATGCATTTGCCCAAATGACTGTCATTAGAACAACCAAGAATAAAGATTCTTTATCTTTGTAGCTAATTAAATATTTTTTAAATCCAAATTCACATTTTCTCTTGCAAGAAATGACCAAATTTGACATCTTATCTCTTGGAGTCGGCACACCCTAACCTCCAGGGCAGAGGGTAGAATTAATCGCCTTGTGACGCATCCAGATCTTATCAGCAGCACACAACCACAAAAACAACGGAAAGACTCTGAACAGGAACCTGCCAGTGAATGGTTTCACACGGCGACTGTGGCACGTAGTTGCGGGTGCACTAAACTGTGCACACTATGTGCCCTCCCCACACCCTTCCGCCCTAACCCCAAAGGTGACCCTTGGCGTGTTCGAGCTGGCCTCAGCGGCTGGACTGGCATGCGACATCGACCCTGCCCTCGTCACGGCCATCGCCAGCATGCGCGCAGGTAAAAGATTCCGGCTCGTCAAATTCGGAAGCCTTCCGGTGATTAGTTCCCATCCCGATCTCTCCACCTCAACCCCTGTCTTCCCAACAGATGGCGCGTCTGTGGATGAGGAATACAAGCTCAACTGTCTGCTTCTGGTGTACATTGCCGTCTCCCTGCCCATGCTAGCGCTGGATGCCAACTCTTACTACAGCCGTGATTATGGGGGTAAAGCCTGATGCTCATTCGCAGAGTGGAAAAATAGCAGTGACATCAGTGTCTTTTGTGCCCAGATTCTCTGAAACGGAAACACTAGCATCTCTCAGACTTTTCTCATGAGAAATGATCAAATCACAGCGAAGGCTTGTCATCAAAAATAAATCTCTGCTGGGTTTTGGAGTTGTTTTGTTCGATCTGGACTCTCAGGGACATCATGTGACCTCTTCCATATGATTTCAACTGCCTCTAGATGGCCGTTGGTCTTAGATCATAGCCTCAAATCTTTATCACAGGATTACTGACATAAAATACTAAAATACTAAATCTCTTTTAATAGTGAAACAATCATGGTTAATATTTTTTTTCCAATAAATCGAAAGACAGACTTGTGTAGCAAAAATGTTCCTGCGCGCTTTTCCGGCACAGTAAGTGATGGAAAAACTGAAGAGTTTGGCAAATATGAACATGCCACACGAAGTGCTCACATCACTGCATATGAGAATAAAATATAATTTAATCACTCTATGCAATCGCTGGAAAAGGCAGATGTCAAACTGAAGAAAATGTTTACAAAATAAATTTGTTTACAGATATTTAGGGTCTGACGTACATTCAAGTAGTTAGTGCTGGCTTCTGTCCTTCTGACGTTAGCTATTTGGCTCGGTGCCTAAACAAAAACTTTGGGACGTCAAAGAGCCAAAGGATGGCATTTCCCCTCCTGTTGCTTTTTCCATGCACTCAAGTCGGAAATTTCCAGAAGATAAGCGATACGATACAGTCGGCAGCGAGCCGAATGATTGCCGCCCTGCCTTTTGCTCTGTAGCCTGTTCCCGTGTCCATTTCAGCTCCTGTCCTTCCTCTCTTTCCTTCACAGGGCACCATAACAACATCCACTGTCTTGCCACTGCCATAAACCAGTTGTCAGCGGCTATGTTTACCGTCCTGAACAAGAACATTGAGCAGCACCTGAAAGAATTCCTCCTGGTGCGTAACTTTCGCTCGAGGACGGCCAGAGACGTGTGGGCGCAGACGTCTAACATGATTAATGAATCTCTCGTTCTTTAAAAGTGACGATGTGGCCAACGCCGACTCAGTTTTTCCTTCTTCCTCTGTTCATTCTGCCTGCTGACATATTTAACGTCGCTTTGGCTGCCGGATGTCTCCGTAGGTGGCGTCGTCCACATTGTTGCAGCTGGGCCAGAACGTGGAGAAAGTTGAGAGCAAAAACAGAGACGCCATATACCTACTTCTCCACATGGTGAATGACACTCAAACTTTTCTCTATTGTATCTTTTTGTTGTAAATGCTTGCATAATGTAGCTTAAATATAGGATGGCTCAGTGGCCCAGTTGGTAGGAATATAGCCTCACACCTCATGGATTGTGGGTTTGAGTTATGCGCTGGGCTCTGAGTGTGTGGTGTTCTGATGTTCTTCCTGTGTCTGTTTGAGACTCCTCCCACAGTTCAGATAGGTGGGTAGGTGTGATGGTATCTGTAGATTGACTGTGGTGTATGTCTTGCAATGGACTGCGGTTCCCTGCCTAGTGTCTTGTGATTGCTGGGATTGGCTCCAGGTTTGACTGCGACCATATACTGGGTTATAGGATGGATGGAATTTCAGAATCTGGATGAGAAATACAATGTAGAATCAATTTTGCACCATACAGTGGCATCTGGTCATTCAATACGCAGAAACTTTATTTACATGTCGTACAAGTGAGACAAATATCACATTTAAAAAGTAGTCAGAGTCAACTAGCTGCATAAGTGCAGTTAGGCTGAGCTTCCAGTGAATGCCCAGGTACAAGTGTAAGCAGCATAGGAGGAAGAGCTACACTGCAACTTCTAACAAAGCAAGAAGCTAAAAAGACTATGTAAAGAGACTATTCAAGACTATTCAACTTTATTAATCTGTTATTAAATATGTGTCTCTAGATTGTCGAGGAGTCGCCCTTCCTGAGTCAGGACATGCTGGAGAGCTGCTTCCCGTATGTTCTGATGCGTAACGCCTACAGGGAGGTCTACAAAGCGTCTGTCGTCACCCTGGGCTGAGCCAAGGTGTCCCCTGCCCTAACCCGGTCACCACTTTAAGAGTTGTGCCTTAAGTGCATTAAGTTACTTGACATTTAAAACGGCTTCTGATCAATATAATCTTTGCAAGAAAAAGTCGGTGGAAGTGGTTCTGACCAGTTTGTGTCTGTGAAAACGTCCTACTATCTCTGCAAATGCCTTTCAGTAAAAATAAGTATGATATTTGTATAGCATTTTTAGAATGATGATGAACTTCTGACTTTTTATAATCCAAAACTTTTCCCAGATCAACACTGTATGTATGTCTATATTATTTTTCAATTTGGGGGGGGGTGTCCACACATCAGTAATCAGTGGGTTACGGATATGGAGGGGTGAAGGTAAAAAATTATCTGTTATAAAAGAACACTTACCTCCCAGGTCTTCTGTGAAGGTACTACCCTTCAGCCATCCTCTCTTGACCCCCCCAGCCGTTCAGCAGTGTTGGCACGCTGGGGAGGCTCATGGCGGCCAGACTCTCAGTGGGCCAAATGTGTGACGTCCTCATTACACCGGTGCCTCTGGCACCAGAGGAAACTATGTGCCTTGGTGCGTGTTAGCAGGCCTGAAATAGCAACTCACCCCCACCCCTTGGCATAACCCCACCCCCCCAGGGGGGCGGTAACTAAGTGCCATGATGCATGATAAACCCAGGCCAGCGGGGCATCGGCAAACCAGAGAAATGCGTCCGCAACTGCCTTTTTGTCCACAGCAGTATTCCTTTGATGTTTGCATCTTGTGGCGTGCATATTTCCATCTTAGTGCCAATAAAAATGTGTAGCAAAAATGTACATTGTGGCTATGTAGAGCCTTCATTTGTAGAAGGTCAAAGATGAAGTGGATAACAGAGAAGAGACTCTTTAGCTTGAATTTACTGACAGAACATATAAAATATACATATACTTATTTATTTTTCGAGAATGCCATAAAATTATATGAAATGGGTTAGAAGGAAGACTAGCTGAGATTGACTGACGAGACACATGCTTCCCTACACACGCTTCCCTACACACCGGCAGGGTGGTCAGCTTTTAAAGAGCCTCGCGTGAGGTTGTGAGGTTTTGTGTGAGGATTAGATAGATAGACAGACAGACAGACAGACAGACAGACAGACAGAGTTTGTAAAAGAAATCACCACACAATGAAAATGACATGAATTTTAACTATTCAGACATTTTTCGGTCTGAAAATGAAAAAATCCTTCATGGAGGTATTGATATATTTGCGCGCTACAAGTTCAGCTTTATTACTTTAAGGCCTGCAAATGATAATATTCAAATTCCACAAATTATGGCATCAATGTGACACAGTAAATCTAAAATCAAATACGCTGAATGTGATCAACATTTTTTCTTGCAACCTAATAAGAAGTGTAAAAAAATAAAGTGAAAAACAAACAGAAATCTGTTTTTCTTTTAAATGCATCAGGTGATCTGCACAAATTCACCAGAGGGGGCTGCAGGCAGTGGCCATTCTGCAGTTTTAAATGAATCTTTTTCTCCAGACGCATCGAAGACGACTGAAAATGAGGGCTACACTGTACTGCTTACCGTGAGCTGTGACTCTTTCCTTGAACATAGCATGAGCTAAGCTAAGTCGCAGCACCAAAACATTACCTGCCAGTAAGAAAAAAAAACATGCTTCAAATTCAGTAAAGGCAAACATCAGGCTGGAAACACTTCATAAAGGGCGTCCTGTGTTGAAAATCTTTAAACATAATGCTCAGACTGACACCTTGTTTAGTACATTGCAGAATGTCTTTTATAAATGAACATACCGTGGCTGAATTATGTAGGCTTGTGCAAAACAAAACTATAAAAAAAACATAAATAAGGGCCATTTACTATGGCTAAGGTCAAATCTGTCAAATAAATATGTACAAAGTGTGACCCTGCTGGTCATGGAAAGAGTAGAAACCCTGTGTCCGTCTTATTGAGAGGGAAACAGCAGGGGCAGCGGCGGACTCGGAAAACGCAAACTCAGCCCATACCCCAGAGCCGCGGATATAAGGGGCCATCACACAGTCATGTTGATTGCATCCAGTCTGATGGGTCAAAGTACAACTGAGTCACCCCACAGTGGTGGCACCTGAGAGCGCTCAGTCACCGATTGGCTGAACCAATTCTTCACCAGTTGCTTCATTGGTTCCAAGTGGTTTCAAGTGTGTACTGATTAATAGCCCAAGGTGATCACACCCATAACAGATCTGAGAGCCTCCCTACCACCGCCGTTACCTGCAAAGGCTAAACATTTTTTTCTCTAAGAACCTTCTGGAAAATATCACACGTAATATGTTCTTAATTTGAACTTTTTTCAAAGTTTCATACCTGCCACATCTGATGGCCTCCCAGTGACATTTACAATTTTCCCCTCTTCAGTTTTCAGTTCAGGTTTCCCCTCTCAGCCCAGAAATTATGTTCCCATAGACAGAGATGTTCCAGTTTCAGATTCTGTGTACCCATACAGTCTTTAAAAAGGGATCTCACAGGGGGACACAGGGGAATTTGTAACTGATTCTCTTGCTAGATATGATTTAACAATTTCTGCTTCCTCACTCGGTAGCAGGTTGCATAGCAGTTTAAAACATGTACTTAGGCATGTTGACTTGATGTCCAGCTGGGTTACAGCTGTTGAACCCTAAACAAATGCACTTAACCCGAATTTGTCCAGGAACACTTCCAGATGTATAAATTGTAAACTTAATGGGTTAAAACCTTGCTAAGTGTAGATGTTTCACCTAGGTACAAAATAATTAGATACTTCTGTATAAATGTAGCCACTGCTGTATCTGCCCAAGGTAATACAGTTCAAGTTAATGGCGATCTTAATATGAGTGGCCTTTGATCAGGGTTACCAACTTTGGTCAGCTGGCTGGTGTGACATTTTCATTTACATGCATGTAAGGGTTTTATTACCTTGTAAATAGTCTGTAGGGTTTGCAAACTACGCTCACGCTTTTGATGTAGCTAATTTTAGGTTTAGATTGAAATAATATAGACCTGCCGTAAGCTTTTTTAAAGCGTGAGTGTCACGCCGGACCCGTGAGAGTTGACAACCAAGCCTTTGTTGGACGGCACGAGATACGCTCCTAAATCGTATGCTTCCCAGATAAAGTTCCCGATCAGCAACCTCTAAGAGTATAAACATTTACAGTAAAAATGTACATTGATCACTTGAATATTGCATTTCAAAATGATGTGGTATCAATGCCATGGCAAAAGCCAAAAGTAATAATATGGTGAGAATATTATTTTTTGCCTAGTCACACACTGGCAGAAGCAGATGGAACATTAATTTTCTTTCCTTCAAGCGTGATGGAAAGGATGTTAAAGAGCATTTTAAAATAACAGCCCATGATTGAAGCGATGTCATATGCCCGACAAGCGGGGGAAGTGTCAAAGAGCAAGGGAGCATGGGAACTGGTGCGTTCAGGAGAGCGAGCGACAGACTCAACGGGGATGCGGAAAACGCCATCAAAGTAGCGAAATGCTTTTTAGATCGAGCTTAGAGAAACAGCAGAACCCCATAATGTCAGGATATTACTTGGAACTTTTTGTCAAATACGGTCTCAAACAGCATTAAAATCAGCAAACGAACTTCCGTATGTATTAAATTGAGAGGTAGCATTAAAACACATTATGATATAACCCGAAACTAATTATTAATCATGCATATAAAAGTGTACATTTATAAGTATTACATGTAAGTCTACAGTATGTTAACTTATTGATAGTAAGCAATTCTAGGAAACCAAAATAGGATCTTGTTTGCTTTGTTTTCTACTCCCAGACGTTTATAGGGCTGTTCCCCCCTGCTTGCTTATGTGTGGAAAAAACTACTACACCCATGTTTTGAGTGCACATCGCTTCTAATAGAGACAAACATATCGTCAACGTGACGGGCCCGCCGCCCACTTCAGACTCTCTTACAGCCCAGGTCTGAGACCCACAAGGCGCCCGGGCCAATAAGAGGCGAGCCGGTCCCCTGGAGGGGGAGTGGGAGGCTGCTTCGGGCGGCTAGTGCGTATCGGGGCTTGACGAGCCTTGTCATATCGTGAGACAGCGCCTTCCTCTCCGTCTTTCCAGCTCTCTCCATCACCCGATCGCATTCTTGAGCTGTCGAGACACAGGGGGGTGGGGTGGGGGGTCCAGATGGCTGAGCTTCTGCGGGTCCGAAAGAAGTATCTCCAAACTCCGGTCAGCAGGTAAGTCACGTCGGGGGTCATGCAGGAGATGCAAGTAAGGAAAGTTTGCTCCGTTTTTTGTGCTTTTGCAAGCAGTCCTCTTATGCAGTTATGTCAACATTATTTTAAATTGTAATTCCGTTTGTGATTGGAACTGTCAACATGGTTACTCTGTGATGTGAAACTTTCACGTTAAGAAAGTTATAGGAAATAACTTAGTGGAACCCAGATCTTTAAACATATGTAGGGAAAAAGTGGTAAAGCACTTTTTTACTTTTGCTTAAAACACATTTCAAGATATTACAGTTATTTAAATCATTATAACGTGATATTTTGGAAAATATAAAAATTAATTATTATTTATATTAAATTATTATATTGAAATATATTAATTAAATATAATCAGCAATTTAAACAATTGCTGATATGTTTTTAAATAATCCTAATTCGTCGACAAGTAATTTGTTTACATCGGAGAGTTCATTTCCCATTATGAAACGAACAATACTTCTTACAAACATTGTGCTGCATCGCTGAGTGGAGATTTAATTAAAGAACAAACGTAAAATGTTTTTGTAAAATAACCGCTTGAAGTGGCTTTCTCATGAAATCTGTTTCGATCAGGTTTAGTCTGGTTCAAATCGGGTTGCAGATGATGCGGTTTGCGATTTAAGTGAACACGTATTTCAGGCAACAGAGAACTGTCTGCTGTAGCATTAGATTACATAAATGATTATTCAGACTCCGATTACTATTAAAGATAAATGAGAAAATACCGGCAGCAAACTCTGTCTTAACGTAGTATTTAAATCAAAAGTTTCTTCCCCCGTATTATGCATCTCCCCGGGCCGAAATGCATGCAAGGAAACGTAAGAAAGATGGTTATTAACAACAGCTGCCTGGTTCCCGTGCATGCCTTTTCTATGACACACGTGCAATGCGCTTTGAGACATTTAAAGACGGCTGGGCGTCCGTCTCGCTTGGATTGCGCTCCGGCTCTTGACAGTGCCGCTAATGGGCAACGTGACAGTTAATATCTAAAATCTGGGGGCCGCCAAAATTACAAAGCAGACCGATGGCGGTTATAGTTTGTATTTCCCTGAAAGGTGAAGCATAAACACTGCGCACATGATCCGCTAATGAGGGCACATATGTGTATGTCAAACTGGACTGCTTTCCATCTGTTCGTATCAGTATGGCGCTGATCTGGGTCTTCACATGCCGACAGTATGTCGGCCAGATTTGCAGATGTAGCTGGCTGTCAGTGTGCGGTTTTCCTGTGCTCAAACGCAGAGCAAAAACGAAATCTGCAGTTCCAATAGCTTTCAGGTCTCTTATGGTGCATCTGTTGTAGCCTAATGGAACAACGAGATGGAGTTTCTCACTTTTACACCTAACTGTAATGTAAGAACTGTATATATTGCAAACTTTATGTTACATCTTAATATAAATTAACGTTACGGTGATTTTTTTTTTATTACGCGTCAGCTAAAACTAAAGGGATCGGTTTGGACCTGCATGGTTAATGAAGCAGTGGTTTTTGAATATTTGTTGGTAGCACTTCATTTCAACATTTCAACAAATTAGCTGAGATGCAACAATTAATGTAACATAGGTGGAGTCAGTAGCAAATTCGATTAAATTATTCTAATATTATGTAGGAACGTTCATGAATCGTTACATATAGTGTATACTGTGTATCCTGTTAAACATCTACAGACAGCGAAACAGCTGAACTGTTGAATCTCAGCTAAGTTGTTGAAATTCACTGTACAAATACCCTGTAGGTGGACTATCCAAATAAAGTGATGCCTATTGTGTTTTTTAACTAGTTATTTTAAACAAACACTTCAGCATCATGCTTAGTGCATTTGTCCTTTAGGGGCATATTTAGGAACACGTACATTTTTGAGGGCTTCTATTTGCCTGTATGAGTTCTTTTAACCACGTGATTTATTGTCTTAACCCAGCAGGAGACATGGTCTTTAGAACTAAATCACCCACAAGCCACCTCTCTCCCAGTGGCTCTATAAGAAAAGTCATCGAGTCTCTTACATTATGTTCACTGTGCAGCAAATTGTCCCCTTGTGTTAGCAAATCGTTCTCAGGTTCCACATTGGAAACCCAAAGGGCTTTCATCCCCGTAACTGGCTGATAGCCAGCCTGCTTTTGGTCATCTGGTGTTCTTAAACAGTGTTGCACTGTTGGACTGCACTTCCTGTGAAGCTCTGACATCTGAGTACATATGCAGGTGCAACAGTGGGTCACCACAACGTACATTGCGAGTTGGCCACAATGACACCGTGACTGTAACTGTCAGAGCAGATCATCCCATGTCAGGCTAAAGTAGAGGTGATCTTGATGTATAACACAGCGTGGCAACTTCTCCTTGTCTGTAGGTTAAGGTGTATGCTGAAACAGCTCAATGAGAGCGATGTGGACTTCGAAGACCTGAAAAAAAACTTAGAATACACCGCATCCCTGCTTGAAGCGGTTTACATCGACGAAACAAGGTAAGCCTCTGACTGCTGCAATCTTCCATTTGTCCAACTAAAGAATGAGGGCAAAAAAATAGACAATTAAAAAAAGAAGAGGTTCTCCTTGAAGGAAACCAAGTTGCTTTCTGTCTATCCAACCAGCCGTCATCTAACCATTTGTTCAGTACAGGGGTGGAACCTATCCCAAGCAGCATAGGCAAAAGGCCGGGGACAGCCTGGATGGGATGCCAGCCCATTACAGGGCACATGGGCACTAAGGGCAATTTAGAGATGCTGGCTCACCACCCTGGAAACCCACACAGCTCAGGGAAGACATACAAATGTACCGAGTGGGGATGGGGTCTAAACCCTCAACCCCGGAGGCATGAGACAGCAGTGCTGCCCATTCACCCCCCCACATGGGACGTGTTGCTTTCTAACACTCAGCAGCTCAAAGGGTCTTATTTTCTCAACAGCATCAATTCATAATTTTGACCACCGACTTCTAAAATTCTAGTAAAATATGATTCATTATTGCATTTTTCAAAAAATATCAATATTAGTTTTATGTAGATAGAAAAAGACAATTCTGATTCACAGCACAATCAGAAAATGTTATTCTTGACCACAAACAATCCAGTTTGAACTGTTTCAGTGAATCCTTTCTCCCAGAAGAAAAGTAGTTTCTATATTTGTGTAGTATTCATTCCGAAATATATATATATAGGTGGTTTTGGAATAAGTCAGCTTTGGTGTTGCCCCACCCACTTGCGGCCCAAGCAAGGTGGAATTCCCCAGTAGCATTTGACCTCCCATGGATCTGTGTCACCCTGCCCCAGCAGACAGGCTCTTGACCTTAAGGATGACCTGCAGCAGCTTCGCTCCGACGCCGTGCCCTCAGAGGTGCGGGACTGGCTGGCCTCCACCTTTACGCAGAGACCACAACGCCCAGCGCGGCGCTCCAGTGAAAAGCTTCGGTTTCGCAGCATCGTCCACGCAGTGCAGGCTGGGATATTTGTTGAGAGGTGAGTGTGACTGGCGCCGTGAAAAGATCAAATATTTGTCGTCTTTTTTTTTTTTTTAACTGCGACCATTATTTCAGTAGCTAGTGAGGTTACTATTAACAAATGCTAGATATTAACAATTTTTCTTTGAAAGGATGTTTCAGAAGGCCTACACGACGGCTCTGCCAAACCAGCCGTCAGCAGTTATTCACCGTCTCCGGGTGAGAAGGCCATTGAGAATTTGAAGAATGTACACAGATGTTTTCTGGGACAGCCTAAAAAAAACAGCATATGCTAATGGTCCCTGTGTTTCCGTTTCCAGGACATCAACAGGTGGAGTTTCAATGTATTTGCGCTGAATTCGGCAAGTGAAGGCCATTCGCTGCAAACCTTGTTCATGGAGCTGATCACAAGATATGAGCTCGGCAGCCGGTTTAAGGTTGGGTCTCATCTGTCATTAACCACACACACACCCATAGAGAGCCTAAATCACACGTTCTCTGCCTTTGCATGCTCACGGGACATATCAGGTTGTACTTGATGAACACCTCATCTTAATATCATTACTGCTCCTGTTTCAAGCCACACACGCAGGTTGCAGTCATATCAGTAGCACAGTCAACTAAATAAATGTGATGGTATATATATACGCATTTTTTTTAAGTATAATTTGTGTGTGGCAGGGTGGCGCAGCAGGTGGCACTAAGATTTGGTCCAGCTCCAGGTCCAGAAACATGCATTTAACTCTTACATGCTCCTACAATAATTGTGTTACTATGAGAAGTCACCTGACGTGTGCCTTTGGGGTCAGTTTGACCCCAGTGTAGGTGTGAGAGCTAAGGTATATCGGGATCTCTAAACTGTCCGTACTGTGTGTGAGTGTATGTCCATGGATAGGCTGGCATCCTGTCTAGGGATTTCCTCCAATCTGTCACGATGAGGCACAGAAATGGAGACTGTCCATACAGTAGCTTATCAAAAACAAGGGAACAAGCGAGAGACTGCGGTACACAACACTGACATCTACAACGATCAACAAAGTTGTAAAGCAAGGGCAAGCACATATGTACATCTATAACAACATGAGGGCTACATGAGGAACAGGTGTGGGCCGTAACAATTAAAGCTAAGCACTATGGCTGGGAATAATGACACAGGTGAGGGCCATCATCACTAAACTCAGGACTCAAACACTAGGAATTGGATGGCTAGTAACACCTGCTGGCCAAGCCGGGACGACAGACAGAACAGGACAGGGACTGGTCCTGATAATATCCTGTGCTTTATTGCGTTGGCTCCAGGCTGACACTGCGACCCTGTGGAAGATGCATGGATGGATGGATGGATGGATGGATGGATATAAGTCACTTGGGGGCTAACCAATGTTCTCCATCTGCAGATCCCCATATCATACATGCTGTCTTTCTTGTCCGCATTGGAGAAGGGATACAACAAACATGGCAACCCATACCACAGCCACATCCATGCTGCTGATGTCACCCAGACGCTTCACTGCCTGCTGCTCCGCACGGGACTTGTGGTAGCAGCATAAACCGTGTGACCTTAGGCATGACGGAGGGAACTGTCCTTGCTGTAGCACTACTGAGCACATCATCCGCTATAAATAGACTAACGCTGTAATAACGTACAGGATTCTGCTGGTTATGCTGAGTATCTCCATTTTTAATGTGATGACTTATCATTGTCAAAAATAGCCAGTGTTGTACAGACAGTCCCCAGGTTACGAATGAGATCCGTTCCCTCAGTCTGTCTTTAAGTCGACTTTGTAGGTCAGTCAGAAAAATAATGATAATAATTATTATGATCGAATTTAAAATAAAATATACACTTAATACACCTAATATTTCAATGACACTATTTTGTATGATACGGTAATTATAGTTCTGAGCTGTTCGCATTACAACTTACACTATTACGTTATTTATGTTCCATTAACCTTACAAACAGTGAGGTAGGACATAGACCACAATGTATCACGTGTTAGAATAAATGTTACATTGGATTAGCTAAAAGTCCCCCATTGCAGAAATGTTGTAATTCTTTGTATCTAGCTATGTAATGGTCCTTGTGACCCTGACCAGGATAAATAGATGGATGGATGGATGAATGGGTGGATGGAGCACTAATGACGCATGACTCATTGCAGCATCTCTCTTCTTCTCCCACTTCAGCACTGGTTGTCTGAGCTGGAGGTCCTCGCATCCCTGTTTGCTGCCGCGATCCATGACTATGAGCACACAGGGACCACAAACAGCTTTCATATACACACACGGTAAGGAAAGGCCACACATTAAAGTGGCTTGATAGTGTCAGTAAGGGCTGTCTGCTAAAAAAGATCAGCTTTTTAACTGTTATAAAGACCTGGGCAGGGTGGCTCTTAGGCAGCAGCAGGACAGATGACTGTGAGCCAAACAGACAAGCCTTCATTGTCAGCAAGCTTCATGAGGATGGACCACCACACATCACTAAAACAAATTACCTTAAGTTGAGAGGCTTAATTAAAATTCAACAACTTGAATATTCAGCAACTTATACAATTAATAGTTCAATGAATGCCTTTGAATGAGAGTTACAGTAGGACATTTTGTTTAGGCTTAAGCCCACGTGCATTAGAATTGTTCACTGTCTTATTTTGATGCCCTTCTGCCTACATTACCCAGGATATCAAGCATGAAATGGCTTGTCCTGCACATCTTAGTTAAAATAACATATCAGACTCAGCAGCCGCTTGTTAATACTGGTCAAATACCTAAAAGTTTGAAACAGACTAAACAAAAAGTTTCCTAGTATGCCTATTTTTGGCCTATTTGCCCCTAAGGGACCAGAGTGCTGTCACTTGGAATGTTTTCTCAATTTTATTGTGGGAATGAAAACAGATAGGCAATCTCCATGGACCTCAATATCCTATAAGGTGAGAGGGGGCCTACCTACATTAGTGTTAAAAAAAAATGGAAATGTTTCAAATCTACATTAATGATTGCACAAGTGTATGTTCCACATTAATAAAAATGGGGCCATGGACACCAGGCTTTCAAGGCAGATGATTATTTTATTGTTAAGAATTAAGTATTAGATTAGTTTGCTTTGACATTTCGCTGTCTTGCAAAAACACCCAGGATTAAATTTAGCCCAAAGACTATTATGTAGAGAGCGGTCCAAACGAGAGGGATTCAAATCCAAACACAAACAACATGTGGAAAAAGCATCAGTAAGCGTTATTAGAGCTTGTTTTCTGTATTAACACTTTGCACTAAATGAAAAAATGAATAAATCAATCAGCAGAAGCAGAACAGCAGAGTAGCAAGAGGAGCCTTCAGGCATTCGAGCAAAGGAGACTAAGGGGGGACATGATCCAGGTATATAAGATTCTAACAGGTCGGGATGCTGTTGAGCTAAA
>JAODLD010000136.1:2701943-2716996 GCA_026781065.1 Mormyrops boulengeri
CCCCCCCCCCCCCCCCCCCCCCCCCCCCCCCCCCCCCCCCCCCCCCCCCCCCCCCCCCCCCCCGCCCCCCCGCCGCGGGGGGGGCCCCCCCCCCCCCCCACAACCCAAAAGACACTGGTAAGGAATGAAGGATGGGGAGATAGGTGAGGAGGAGTGAAAGGAGGAGAGAAGGCAGATCCAGTAGTCATCCCTCTGCTCAGGATTCAGGTTCTGGTTTCACAGAGTGCCTTGTTTAGGACAAAAGTGACAAACAAGTTCTATGATGAGTGTCGATTCACTCTTACGCACACATTTTCAGGCTGCTTTGCATGTAAGCTAACCGGCAACGATACTAACAAATATGACGTGACTCGGCTATCTAAAAGCAATCAGAGGGTTTCACTCTTTTGTCTATTCAGGTCTAATCTACATCAAGCGGTCTGCATCTGAATGTGACCTACAATCTGAAATGTGGTCACACAGCACCTCTGAGAAAATGTTTTAATAAACTGGGGCATGTTTTTTTTCTGACACGCTCAAGGTTGTGGGTAACCCTCACTGCACACGGGACAACAAAAACTAACCTAAAAAACTCATCCAAAGAGCAAAAAGTAAACCTAGCTACCTTGCCTTATCCTGGACTATTTCACTAAGACTCATTTAAGCGTTAAGAAGAAAGTTTTATCAAATTAACTCACCATATTATTCACTGGTTCAGCATGTTAAAGACAGGGTTGGAAATTAAACTCACCCACTCACCTGAGGCAAGTCATTAAGATGAAGGAAGAGTACAATAACTGAACACAAGCCTGCCAGCTAGTAAAAAATTGCATGTTGGACTACATTTTTTACTGAAGAAGGCCAGTTGGCTAGTAGCAAAAATTCCTATGTTCCACCCCCGGCTATAGAATATTACCAAAAACACAAGATACTGTAATATTGCTTTGAAATGGAATGTCGTTGAAGGTTAAAAAAACAACAAAGCGCCGACAGCAAAAGGGATAAATCAATCAAATTTCAGTTCTCCATAGCTTCACAGAGGAGCGCTAAACACAGGAAGATGTGTCCTTACGCTGCCACACTGTCGAAAAGAACTCTCCCTGTCTGCGTGAAGACCGCTCAAGAACAAAACAGCTGTGTGCTTCCCACGCGCCGTTCGTTCAAACCCAGATTCAAAGTTTCTCCACAATAACGTTTTGTGTGATGTTTGTGCATAAGATAAAGGAATGTAAAAATGTGACTATTAAAAGGAAAATACAAAGGCTGTTTAAAACAGAGGAACAACAGATGAGATGATTGAGTGAAGGCCAAATTGTTAAGCTACTGTCCCTCTCGGCCTTAAAGTCACAGAAGTCAGGAGCTTTAGTGTCTTTTCATTTGATGTGGTGGGTAAGACGCCGTTTCCACCATTCTCTATCCGGCCTAGCTGAAGGCCACTTCATTTCTCTTCCTCCAGGGCATCCTTCTTGTCTTCCTTTGCCAGTGGACTCACTTTCATCTCGCCTGTGCAAAACAAGCAGAGTGTTTTTCTAAGAGACGGGAAGAAGTGCTTCTTCCGCCCTTCACTTTAGGGTGCTCTCCTCTGACGGGGCTGAACAGCGGGAGGCTCTTACTTCTCAATGGAACTTTTGAAAGATGTTATATAAAATCAGACAGGGAAGTGATTCCCAAAACTCTACTTGAGTACCTCCAACTGGCTCACACCCAGAAACTCAATTAAATATGTGGCAGAAGTTTTGTTGATTAATTTAACAGACTGACAGGAATGTATATAATAATGGCATTATGGGGAACATTGCAACCCACTGATATAGGGCGTATGAAATTGTATCTAATCATTATGCAAATTATACAAAATCCAAGTCACACAGATTTTTTATACAGATGGGGAAATACAAATTCTTCATGGATGCTATTTTTGGTCTAGAGCAGTGTTTCCCAACCCGGTCCTCCTGAGAGGGAGCAAGAAATGTGCATTGTCCAGTGGGGAGTGGAACAGGGAGGGAGCAAAAATGTGGACTGTCTGGGGGTCCCCAAGGACCCGCTTGGGAAACACTGCACTCAAGTGTTATGCTGGTTTTGCTATAAAATCTCACAAAACAGTTTGACTTCTATAGAAACAGAAATATTTTTTTTCGGTATGATTTGTTTCTATATGTATGATTTAATTGATAACAGCATACTTCTTTGCTAGCATTTTAAAACAGAAGCTTTTCCCAGCTGGTGGGTAAATTTCACCTGCTGGCTTAAGATGTGCTGGTGTTTCCTTGGCCACGGGAGTGAGAATGTCCTCCTTCAAGAGGTCTTCAGTGCCACCAGATGCTTCTAACAGGCTTTCTCTAGAAAATTCTTCAAAGGACATGGATGAAAATGGCACTCAGTATATGACCCGCTATTAAACCATAAAGCAATCTTTCTCAACCCAGTCCTCGGGGACCCCCAGATAGTCCACACATTTGGTCTCTCCCAGATAATCGATAACACAGAATTCCTGGTTCAGGTGTGTCGGGAGCTGGGAGGGAGCAAAAACGTGGACTGTCTGGGGGGCCCTGAGGACTGGGTTGAGAAACACTGTCTTAAAGTACCAGCAGAGCTACTGCAATTATGCCAATCAATACATAAGACATGAGTCCTCAAATGATCGTACGTCATTATTTTTTGTGTCTGTGGAACTATGGTATCAGGTTCTCTAGCAACACCAATTGTGGAGAAAAATGCCCTTTTCTTAGAATGCATTGTCCTATAAATAGGGCAGTAACGCAGTTACAATGCAGAGCAAAGGCTGAGTTGAACAATAATTGCATGAAATATTTTCAGAGCACATCAAAAGCTACAATGCATTCATTTTTGGGAATTGCACGCCATATTTCAGAGCTCGGTAAGGTGAGCCAAAATTGCTATTTAACTTTGAATAATCAGAAGACTTATTCATAAAGAATTTCAAACCCTCATGCAAGAAACAAGACTTGTCATGACTCAACCAAATGAATGGACACTTGAATACAGATCTATGTTATTTGTATAATTTTTAATTAGTTGTACAAAGTAAAGGGAAGGTAGGGAAGTAGGAGCTATTTCTGAGCTAGTGCTAAAAATATCAGCATACGGAAAACAGATACGCAATGTCTTTTCCCTGGAGTGTAGTTCATCCTGGGAAAGGCTGGCTTACTCTTGATATCAGTACAACCCAGCATCTGGCACCTGGCACCATGCTGGTCATAACTAGTTATCCCTCTGATCTTTGTCTAAACACTTCACTTCGTTAATAATCAAGAGTCATGCTCTTAAGTGTTTGGCTGGTCAAGATTGCGGTCAGCAATCCTTTTCCTTCCCTCTTCCTACAGTATGGCAAAATCGAATCCTCTCTCCCACTCCTCGCCATCATATCACCCGGCATCCTACGACGTTGCATACGGCATTTGCGCTATGTTATTACGGTAAGTCACCTTCCAGAACCTCCATCACTATGACCCTGGTAAGAAATCGATTTCCTCAATCCCACACGTAAACTGCTCGCCTGGGCATGAGCTGAAATGCTGCCAAAAACGCATAAAGTAATGTCATCCATTCCCCTCTAGACTTACATATTGTTTGGAAAGTACATCCCCCTCCCTAAACCCACCCTAACCTTCCATTTGGCAGCGCAGCTTCTCGAAGGCCTCTGCGGTGGCCTTGTCCTCTGCGTTCCACCCTCCCTCATCCTCGGGGAGCTCATCCCCGGCCGTCGCGTTGTCTGGGCTCGGCCGGTCTGACAGGCAGCTCTCGGAGGAGCACTCGTCCCCAGCGGCACCCCCGTGCTGCTGACGGTACAGGTGGTGCTCCACCAGGAACTGCAACTCTGCACAGTGGAGCACAACGGTAAGGGGATACACAGCACAATAATGACATCTGAACAGCTAGTTTGCTCAAATGCCTCTCCCTGTACTTTCTCACGCCTGAAAAGCCAACATAATCTCCTTATTAATTCCAGTTTAACACTGGTCACATGATGCTCAGTCTATATTATGTATAAACACACTTGATGTCAGCAGTTCTCAGTAGCTGGCAGGGTAACTAGGAGCTACATCGGAAAATAGACACATTTGCTATTTTGCTAGTCTATTCAGATGCCTGGGGCTTTCACCCATTTCACCCAGTACATGGAGAGTGAGCCAAGTGACTGGCACAATCAAGGAGTAGCTGACCTGGCACATCCCAGTCAACCGTGAATTCCTGTCACTGGGGCAGGCGGGAGGCTACCTTTCATAGTTGGTGTGCCGCGAGCCCCCTTCCGTCGCTGCCTGGGGGAGTTTAGCAGCGCTGCCTAGGGAAACAGGCCAGATATTAGGGAGCTCCAGAGAAAGCCTCAAAATGAGGTGGACATTCAGTTCTGGACACGTCAACACATACACTATGTACCTCAGTGTAGAGGAAAGGACATTCGATTCCTATTGTGATTAATCTGTGTGGGGAAAATGGGAGTTTTTTTCACTGCAATTTGAGTTAATGTTTGCAAAATCGAACTTGGTAGATAAAGGGCCACCTTATTCTACATGGCTAATACCTGCAGAGAACAGCTAATGGCTAATAGCTACAGTTAAAGATGAGTGTGGTATATCACCTTGTACAGCTGATTGGGAAGTCGGTCTTCATCAATTTCTGTAAAACAGCATCAAATTATAGTAAATATGGAAAGCAAACATTAGTGCTACAGACGTTCACAGCTTATTCTGTAGTCTGCGTAGTTTTCTGGGCCATTTCTGCAACAGTAAAAAAAATATTGCATGACAATTAAAATTGGCTGCGGGGCCTGTGTAATTTATCTATAAGGACATGCACAGCTCCAAATCTGAGAGTCGGCAAGCAAATGTACTGCACAGCCAGGCAAGGTGAAGTGCTGACCAGCACGGTTTAGTGGTACTCCAGAACCTGCTGTCAGCAGCTCAAGCAGCAGGCGTAGATGAAATATAACATACGAGCACAAATTAAATAAAATATGACAACATTCCGAAGGCAAAGTAAAGAAATTATGCATCACAACAAGCAGAATCGACCAAGTTTTGAGATAGCTTAACGCATGCCTATCTCTGGGCCTTTCCAGTCTTTCTAGGACACCGCCTAGTTGCCTGGCAACTATTCATCCCTTGACACCAGGAAGACTGCGTATATAAAAAACAACTAAATATGTATTACGTGCCAGGGTGTTTTTTTCTATCTTTAATCTACAACAAAAGCCGCAGATGAAAAGAGGAGATATCTGGGTCTACTAAGCTGAATCAGCTCTCTTTGTGTCTGATCCTAGTAGAGGATATTATTTCATTTCTTTTATTTAGTTTGAAAGGTCTTGTAGAAAATCATGGTTTTAGCTTTTGCAGGCTTCCTAACTGCACAAAAACATTTGTTTAGGTGAACTGGCTTCTCTAAAGCTGAAGATACTGTGTGATTATGTGTCTAGTTGTTTGTGTGTGAGCGCTGTGCTGCACTTGCATCCAGTGCGGGGGTTCCCAGCTTTGGGCCATATGTTTCCTGGGAAAAGCCCCAGGCTCACTGTGACCCTCTACTGCAGTTGCTGGAAGGTAGGAGGAGGACTTGAATCTGCTTTTAACTGATCTGACAAAATGTGCACCCCCGTCACTATAAAGCGAGGGAAGAGAATTTCACTGGACCCTCTCACTCCACATGGAGCACATCCAAGATTTGTTTATTTATGTTTCTAAAACTTTAATCCTTGCAGTCTGGAGATCTTAATCAAGGGCAACTGGGGAGCAATTCTTAGATGTGTTTTCTGCCTTACATATTGTTCTCTGGCACACTGATGTTCTCAACGCTTAGCTACTCTAATGAACCCCAGATGTACAACCCAAGAGTTCATTCCAGTCAATATGGAGCTGCTGCCAAACTCGAGTGTGGCTGTCGTGCAGTAAATCGGATCGGTGTACATCTGCTAATGATGTCCACCCACGTTCCTCCAACCCAATTTTTTTGTGATTCATTTCTTTACGATTCATTTCCTGGCATGTAATCCCGTCATTCTTTGACAGTGTCGACATCACATATCACGCATTAGCACGTTAATCCATTCAGGGAAAAAGAAAATGGAAATAAAAATTGGGATTACTACAGTAATAATAGTTGTTTATGTTTGCACTTAAGCATCGACCATCCTGATGCAATTTTGTATTTACGTAACGCTGCTTTAGATGTCTTCGGGTTTGGATGGTATATTAATGTGATGATTTCAATAACAGCAAGAAATTGTTACAAGAACATTAATGTCTAAAAAATAAGATGGTGACATTTTGCTCAGATTGAAATATTTCTGTAATTATTCCTATAAATTCAGCTGAACAGTCCATATACAGTATATACAGAGCTCATTAATATCGGCACTTATGTTTGACACATACTATAATTGGTTGCATTCAGTCTGGCACCTTTCCTGCAAATAACAGGTCGATTGTGGTTTACTGTGGACTGCATGTTTCTTCCCAGCCATCAGATTTGGGGATAATGGCTACAATAGATCATCTCCCTCCAGAGTGGTGAACGACGGCGCTGACAGCTCAACGGCCGTGCCTCCATCATCAGCGGTGGGAGGGAATCGTGGAGGGGCCCCCCCGAGTCAAACTGAAGCATCACCCGTCAGCCGGACCTGTCGTGCCTTGACTGTACACGACCAGGAAATGGAGCATTTTTGGTGTCAAAAAATGCCACCAAAGTGGATGGCTTGTTCGGGGTGCTCAGTGTGACATGCGTCAGACAGAGAGGGGTGGAGAGCAGGAGCAACTCAGTGTGAAGCTCAGTCTGGCAGCAAGGGAGCTCAGATAAAAACATACGGGCCAGGTTGGAGGACCCATGCAGAGTCCCAGCACTCCTTCACCTGACTCTTATCCCACTCCACGCCTCCTCTTCGCTCCTTTTCATGCCCCATTCAACATGCACGTGGTCTCCTCCTTCCTCGCTAATAAATAATCTGGCTCCATTTTCTGCTGTTTTTCCCAAGTCTCACCCATCTGTATTTCTCTCTATCTTTTTCTGATCTTTTACAAGTCAGGGCAATTAAAACGGGGGGGGGGGGTGTTGATCCTCAAAGATCAAGAGTAATTCCAGTCTGATGGTAACTGGGGATTTATGCCCCAGTTTCACACAGATACTGCATGAACATCGCTGAAGAAGGATCAGGTTCTCTCATACTCGTAACAAACACATTTTTACTTTTTTTTACCATCTTTATCGGGACAGTAACTAATGATTCATTTTCTAAATTTAATTCCTCCCATCACCATCTAAGATCCACTATAATTAAAACATTACATAACATTTGTAATCCTTTTTGTTTTTTTCCACACTCTCTATTTCCTCACACCAATTCCTCGTGATTTAAATAAAATCTATATCTAAACCACACTCCGGAAGGTAAGTCGCTATAAATATCCAGCTGTCCTCGTTGGGTACTTGCGGCTGATACTTTATCTTATTTACAAAAAAAACAGAGCACAGCCAAAAACGGTAAAGCGGAGAGAAGGGGGCGGCAGCTTCATTCCTCAAATGACTCATCATTCTAATCGTCAAGTGTTAAAAGACTCCATCATTTAGAAGATGGGGGACCGCGGGGAAACTAAAACAATGAACTGGGAGAGTAGAAACGTGGTTAGTGGCGACATCTATGGATCCAGGGTCCTCTGGCGTTAAAGGATGCTGAACAACCCTCCTTGATAAAAACACTCAGGAGGACAAAAGGAGACCCACCGTGGAGAAGAGAAAACAAACTTATGTGCTGAGGTCTGGTGAAACATTGAATTGTTTACATGCTACTGCCCGAATTTGCTTTACTATTTTACCTCCATGCTTAAGCTGGGACCACCTTGCCACCAACCTTGATTTGTTTGCTGGTCAAGGATCAAGGATTTTTATTTGTCATTCTGCAAGTGGTTTACACAAGTACAAAGAAATGTACCAGTTAATGGCCAAACCAGTCCTTTAGAAATGCATGTTTTTTCAAAAGTCAATTTCTTTGCTAATGTAATTAGAAGGTTTTTTTAAAAAAAGGGGAAAGCTGTAAGATGTGCAGCTCTTGCTGGACAGGAGTACCACCTAAGGCATCTAAATTGACTAATAACTGGCAAATTAAACTACTGTGTTGGCTGAACTTGATGGGAGCAAGTTCATGCCTCAAGAGTAGTTCCATTTTTCTATAATTCTATCTTTTTTGATTATTCCAACCTCATCTCCTAATCCTTCAGTTTTCAAGCATGAGCTATTGAAATCTTTAAAACCCTTAAACTGTTATGGGTGTTCCTAATGAAAGAGTGTTTGTGTTTCCGTATTAAAATGCTTCTGAGAGTTAATTTGAGGTGCTACCAAGATGAATACTGAAGAAAGTGGGATGTGACTCCATTGCCTGCTTCCCGTTTTACCACATTCATTTCACGTATCACTGTTTGATTCTTTTAACACACAAACGTAAAAATAGCAAAAGTGCGAAATCTCCATATAATGCAGATTTTCCCTCCTGGACATCTTTCTGATTATGAACACGGTAAAGACATATGTATTTTTTTTTCATTCCATTACAAGGTTTGTGTTTAGCTCCAATAGAAAAGTCGGTCTAATGCACATAAACAGTCATTTGCCAAGATGTCGTTCAAGGAAGTTTTATTTACACAAAAATGTTCTGAGAGCAGAAATGAAAATGATTGGTTCAGAGAGATAACCAATCAGATTGTAGATGAGGTGGGTCGAAGCAACTAGAGGAGCTGGAACCAACCAATCAGATGTTTTATTTCTACCCTCAGAACATTTTTGTGCTAGTTAAACTCCCATGGGCCAAGAGGTCGGACTAAGTGGCCCTAGATGGCCAGAGCAGACAAATGTAGGGGAGCAAAAGAGTACTTTTGCATGTTGGTATCAATGCCCTGCACTGTAAGAAACTAATTTAATACTAAATTGACGGGACCTCAGCAGAACTGTGGCAAAGAGGTAATACCTGGGGAGGATTGGTCACTGGATGCTACCAGGGTGGCAGGTGTAGGCCTTCGTCTCCTGATCTGCATGGTGAAAGGGGGAGCGATCAGCTTTTCATGCAATACAGCTTATCATCATCCATCCACTCATCTCCCAACTGCTTATGCCAGGGGTCTCAAACTCTAGTCCTGGGGGGCCAGAGCCCAGTGTCGCTTAGTTCTTTTCTTGTTCAACCATAAATGATTCAGCTCAAGAGCTGTGTGGTAATTAGCACAAGGAGTTGAATCATGTGTGTTAAATGAGGGTAAACCAAAATCTGTGCAGGGCTCTGGCTCTCCAGGACTGGAGTTTGAGACCCCTGGCTTATGCAGTACAGCGTTCAAGATTTTTCATTTGCCTTCTGCACATCAGTACATAGTAAACCACATTTGTACCATCAAGTCAGCAACATGTTAAACAATTAGCACAAACAGTATACAGTAAGAACTGCAAAAGTTGCAAGATAGACTATGAATAAATATGGTTAAATGCAACAACTGTTGAACAAGCAGGGTCAACTGATGAACAAACTATTACTGTCCAATCAGCAAAGCAATAAGGGGCGCTGAAGCGACGGAACGTTACGGAATTACAGCTCAAGGTGAGTACAGTAACAAAGGCGAGGTGGTGTGCGAGGAGTATCGTGAGCGCACCATATGCATCTCTGCTCACAGCCTCGTGCTAATTCCCCAGTTAAAATGAGCGACACAATCCCTGATTGCTTTCCTGCCTCGAGGCGACAGAGCGCGCACTAATACAGAGCAGTAAGTAAGAATTTCATTATTAAATCGTGGGAAATTCAGTTGTACGTATGTACATATGTGTACTGTTGTTTTGATCCTGTCAACTTTCCCCACATCCAGCATACACAACAGGAGGCAGAAAGTATGGAATTATATGGCAGTATTTAGCTATTTTTTTGTGATTTTCACAGTGAGCATTAGCAGCACAATCAGTTTATTTTATGGTATGACAGAGGGAATAACAATGGCTGGGAATTCATTCATGCTTTGTTAATGCAATTTTCTTACCATGTACAGTTTTGGTAAGTGAAGAGGGCTTCAGTCATGCACGTTTGCATTATATTGAGATTCAACGCATTTTTTCTATTTGCATGTTGAATGAATGAAACAATTACACAAGACTGACGCGAAAGCTGGAACCAGACAATGACTTCAACCGCTGGAGAGCACAATAATTTAATCATCAGAACCATTTTAATACTACAACATAAACATTGTGGGTGCAGACTTCGAACTGCCACTCTACCTAGACCGGCATGGAGAACTGACTCATTGATGGACTTTGACATTGACCACAGTTCACACCTTTTGTTTAGCAAGCAAGCCAAGACTTTCTTTTTCAATGTTGTTCAATAATGTTGCACAACCGGTTGGCCTTGGACCCCCAGATGTTTTTTTTCTCCCTACTTGGGAATTTTTGTTCCTGTCCTCCATTGTCATCTGACTTTCCTTCTGACATTTCTTTGTCTTCCCTTTTCCCTGTGTTTGTATTCTGTCTTAATGATTTTGTAATGTATCACAACACATCCATGTACTGTACAGCAGCTTGGGGTGACAGGTGTTATACAAAAAATTTATTGAATTGAATTGAATTGAATAGATCTGGGAGAACAGATAAGCAGTTTGTGCCTTTTGAGGGTTTGACAACATGAAAATGGAAGAATTGGTTTGGGCTTCGAAGGAAAAAAAGGAACAATGAAAATTTTAGGTGCAAGACAGTTCAGCATAACCAATATTCCCTGGGGTGTGGAATGGCCCTCCCCCTCCTCCCCCAGGTTAATGAAAATAGTAGCCTAATTATTCTGTTTAGTTGCCTGAGCAGCTGATTTTATCCAAAGAGATTTGCACTTTGTGTGTTTTTTTCACCATATTTACATATTCTTTCCTGGAAAGTCTAGGTCACTGTGCAGGGGTGCAGCTAGACATTTTGGGCCCCATAAAAGCATATTATATTTGACCCCCAACCCAGACCAATTCAGTTATGTTCCAAATTTTTTAGGGCCCCTGTTCCTCGGGGGCCCATGAAATGATCCTGCTTTCCCCCCTTTATGACACCCCTACACTCCTGTCTTACTTGCTGTCTGCAACACCTTTAGCTAACACTGCAGTATTTTCCAGTAATGGAAAATGGATTTTAATCCTCAGCTGTATTTACTAGTACAGAGTGAAATAGGAAAATACCATTGAATCCACAGTAAGACCTCCTAAAATGAGAGGCTCCAGCCGATCATTTCAAAATGCAACACTGGAGGTGCTAATTGCATAGCTCTGTAGAGGGGATTTTTAATATTTAGCTTGATGAGACTAACAATGGGAGTGAACTATGTTTTTTTTTCCTCAACAACAGAGTAGTAGAGAGATGGTGATGGTGAATGCTTTCTCATTTGTTCAGCCGATATTGGCGTTATTCAGGTGTGTATGTGTTTCTCATATTGACTGTTTACCATTGACAGAGACTCAAGAAAAATTATAGAAGGAAGTCACATTTTTCTGGGAAGAAAAATTTTGTAAAATGTCTTCCAAAATTTCCAGGTTGGAATCAATAAGCTATATGTCTCTCTGTCACTTAATCAGTTATTTGAATGATCATTTGATCAGTCACTAAGACAACAAAACCAAAATCTCAAAAACCTGAAAGATGCGTTTATTATTATTTATTTATTTATTGCCCCCAGATTGTTTATCTTAATGCACCAAAACTTCATTGCTCATTTTCACCCTGTTGGTTTGGGCTTTAGAGCGGTCAATGGGATTAGCATGTGAATCAACGAGAAGCTCCAGCAGGGACATGAGTACAAATGTGTCTGTATGTGTCCAAATTACAGAATGTACAAGTTAAAATGCAGAGCAGGGACATGGTCAAGCGCCAAGCCAAGGCTTTTGTAGCCTGTCCAGATGATAGCTTCAGCCTGGTTTCCAATCACACCTTTTAGCATTAGCATTCATGGGCATGGATGCGTTTTGGAAGCCTTAGTGAACATTCAGGGTTTCTCAGGCTCAAAGGGCCTGGCTTGCCAATCAAATTGTTATGAGCAAGCATCTTTCCCAAAGATCCCACAACTGAAGCTCTTCTTTGGTGTTCCACGTTTTCATATTCACCATGCTATTTGAGCAACAAAGACGATCATTTACCACTTATGCAGCGGGCAAACGCACCATTCTGAATTCTGATTTCTGTAGTACGAAAAGCAAAAATGCAAGAGGTCTACAAGCTAATATTTAAGTAAATTCCCGGGCAGTTTGTGGAACTGCCAGGAAGTTTGAGTCTGTGCACATCTGGAGAGCCAGCGGGAGGCTTTGTGCAAGATTTGTCCCCTGATAACATTCAAAGGCTCACGCTGTTGCTTCTGAAACCCGTGCAAATCCCTGGGGAAGCATCACGACCTTCCATTACTTCCACAACTACCAACAGCATCGTAACTGCATGCATGATTTGAATCAGGAACGGAATCCCCGTGACGCTATCAGCCACAGACAAGCCAATCATGCATGCATCGTGCATCCATGTAATTAGAATCAGAATCTGGTTTATTTGTCTAAGTATGTTCATGCATAAGGGGAATTTGTCTCTGGTTTTCAATGGCTCTCAAACATACACCAGATACATAAACAGTTAAGCCAAGACAAAACAATGGTCAAATACAATTCTGTTGTTGTATATGCCTACAGTGTGAATGTGTTTTTGATAAATGTATAAGAAGTGCAGTAGTGCACATCAGTGTGAAGACTGCTGGAACAAATGCAATATAGACAAAACAATACAATAAGTCAGCGAAAAATAATACATTAAGTTATCATAGTAAGAGCTCTGCACTGTACAACGCAGTCACCATTGATCCACAGTTGCTCAGCTAGCTGCGGCGTACAGTACAGAAATATTAATTGTGTGTTAATTGCCATTTGTTCCTTGCTTAACCAATGGCACTTAAAAGAGTGATAATTTAAATGAATGGGCCCAAATGAGCTCACAACCTTCAGTAATCTTTTTAAAAAGTTAAAAAGACGCTTGCGGTATACCATCCACCTCATATGTACATCGCTTTGGACCAAAGCATCTGCCAAATAATTAAATGTAAATGTAAAAGCTTTGAAAGTGCCATCCTGTCAGTCAGGATGACAGCAGATTTCCCAGCTGCTCTCTTTGGAGTGGTGGTAGCTGTTTGCATGAACCACAACATGCTCAATCTTCTAACCAGATATTCAAAGTGTCAGTGGACACTGCAATATTTGGGATGCTGTTCCTTTGTGCATGAAATCTTTTTTTTTTTTTATTAAACTTTGTTGCTTCGATCCGCTCCATTTATGGAGGTTCTCTGTTTCGCCTCCAAAATCCACGGCACCTCCAGCATCATGAGTAAGCCGGACACCCACTTTACCGATTGCATGAATCTTGCAGTACTTTTTCAGCGACTATTTTAAGCACTATTCTCATGTGTGCACAGTGATTTCTTTTTCTGGTTGAAGTTTCTGACCAGAAAGATTCTCGTCAAAAAGGACGCAGGGATAAAAAGCCGTAGAACTTCAGTAGTATTTGGGTATGACTTCAATGGTTTTGCGAATCCAAAAAACGATCAAAAACGTTACCCGTTATGCTTTAATGGTTAGGATTCATGGTTTCTCACCCTGGTAGCCCAGGTTCAACTACCGTATGGGAATGTATGTATAAAGCATTTGACTCCCCACATGCACGTGACAAAGAAAACCTGAGCCTTATATGTTTAAACTGAGAGGTGCACGTCGTCATTTTCTCTACTTTCCACCACACAGCATGTGTCAGCCTAATGGAGGTACAGTTACAGACAGCTTTCCATTCTTAAAGCCCCGCAGCATGGAGGTGGGATGATCTGCTGGAAGCTGAGTCCCCCCAGAGCGGGAGGCCACCACCAGCCAAACCAGTGATTGTCACTGACTGGTGTTGAACTCTGTCCAGACTGCTGTTCATCTGTTATATGCTCATGAATATTCATACAAGGGCAGGTCTTTATACACATATTTCATCTCGCTATGTGAACTGATTTTGCCATTTAATGTGTTATTTTATGCTGCTTTGTGCACAGAAATGATTTTTTTTTGTGCCAGTTCCTAGACCTTCAGGCATTGGAACAATTTTTCATGGAAACATATAAAATATGCATGCGAAAAAAATAGATATTTTTAAGTCACTAAACAGGAGAGCATGGGGGTTTTTATTTCTGTGCTAAGCAGTTCATCGCATGGTTTTTCTGGTGAGAAGCATCTGCCGTGTAACAAAGGGGGTGCGTCAGAGAAGTCGGGGGGACGTTGACTGTTATCCCTCCCCCCGTCCCTGCCCACCCCACCACGTTTTCTGATGGGGACATCAGTGGCATTTCAGAAAAAGGCGAGGCACACTCAGGAGGCCGTGACAGACACCATCGCAGATCCTTTTTATTACCCGGGAGCCGCGTGCGGTTGGGAAGCGCACGTCTCCATAGCGATACTCCGTGTGGGGGCGGGGTGGGGGTGCTGATATACCCTTCCTCCCCTTCAGGTGTCAGCGACCCTCTGCGCAGTGCACATTATACTCAGCTGATGAGGTGATGGTTATGTAGTTACTGTTATAAAAATGGATACTAGAGATAAATAGTAATACAATTTGGTTAGCCGGAGTGATTCAAGGTTGACACAGTGGCTCAGTGGGTAGCACTGTTGCCTTCAAGAATGGAGTTTGAATTCTCCTTCCGCTCTCTGTGTGTGAGTTTGCATGTCCTCCCCATCATACGGGTTCCTCCTGCAGTCTAACGACAGGCAGTTAGCATAACTGGTGCCTCTAAATTGCCGTGAATGTGTGTATGTGCCCTTTGAGGGACTGCCATCCTGTCCCTTTTTATCCGGTGCTGATTGGGGTAGACCTGAGTCACCCCCCCCCACCCGCCGCAAACTTGAACAAGATAAATGATTGATGGTTCAGGGACCGATTCAGATTTCTATAGTTCTCCAGCAGATCTGCAGTTACTGCAGTCCCTTAACTGTCTCTCCCCCTGCTGTTTCCCCCAGGTACCATTATTCTTTGATGATTAAGGCCCGAGGGGGTGGGGTGGGGGGTGGGGG
>JAODLD010000136.1:2732169-2744861 GCA_026781065.1 Mormyrops boulengeri
TGGTGCTCCATCTCGCATATGCGTAGCATTAATTCCTTGCCTAGGTGCACAAACGTATTCTGCATTTATTGCATGTGCTGTACGCTTTATTATTCCTTAAAACGTAATTAAAAATAACACATTAATAAATGTAGCCATTGTTTTAATACAAGCTTTAAATTACTAATTTTAATTTTAGCTAGGGTTGTGGAGGGGGGTGGTGGGGTCGGAAGGAGGGGGTAGGGGGACTGGCGGTTGGACCTGTCAATCATCGGTGATGATGTCATGGGGGAGCTACTAAGCTCCGCCCAAAGTGCCAACTAACCTGTTTTTTCACAGACCCACCTCCTGTGCTTTTTTCCCCTGGGCTCATGAAATTCAGATGAGCTGCACACACAAACATATCCAGCTGTGTTGATTAGAGGCTATAGCTGCATGCAAGGCCTCATCACCCCCCTCCCCCCAGAGCTCAGTGATGACCAAGAAACTGAACATTACCTGTCATCCAAGGGAAGGCTTTTGCTGAAATCTTCACTCCATTGCATTTAAAAAGTTAATGGCAATTTCAGCCTCCAGAATCGGGTCACAGTAAAAAAAAAAAAGTGCCATTTTCCCATAATTCAGTTCACCACCTGCTGTGCCTGTGGATGGGCCAGATTAGGCATCGACGGCCCATGAATGCTATGGCTTCAAAATGCTTTCAAATTTAGGAAATCGTTACAAAAAACCCGGCAACAAATTATAGCAGTATTTGAAGGACACCCACCGTTTTCGTCTTCAATTTGAACTGATTTCAGTTTGAAGTGAAGAAGAAAATGTAATGTGTAGGAGTGTGTCATGTTTTCATAATTCCTTGTCCTATTTTACCGGTATAAGTTAAATCCCCCAAGGCACCGGATATGAGGTGGTACATCCAGGTCAGGACGTCGCTCCAGGTGAACCAAGGAGGGTTTAATTAGCGCATTCTAACTGGTTGTTGTAGTATACAGCAAATGAAGAGGAGTGTTTGCATGACACATAATATGACATCCATTCATACAGCTTCATTAAATGCTTATCCTCTACAAGGTCACTGAGCTTATAGACAAGGTAGGATGACCTTGAACGGGATGCCACTCCTTGGCAGAGCACCCATAATTATGAATTAATGCGTCCGATATGTTGCATGGCCTTTGGTAGCTATTTGTCCGAAGTGTACCACCGTGCTCAGTTTCAGTTTATCAGACCTTCGGGGGGCTGCATGTACCATCTTTTAAAACCATGCTGTTAGTGTAAAGAGACAGACAGAGGTGAACATGTGCAGCAGTGCCAGAAAGTTAGTGAACCATTTATCATCTTCTCTGTTTCTGCATAAACATAATTAAATTACGTAATATATACAGGAACAGGGTCTGTGTGGGTGTATGTGTTTGTGTGTGTGTGTGTGTATGTGTGTGTGGGGGGGGGGGTTAAGACAAATATATCAGCCCTAGGGGGCCCTGTCAAAAAAAGCTTGAATACCACTGATCTAAGACATGGAACAGAATTTCGCATAAATCTCAAAACTAGATAAAGAGAATCCAATTACAGATGACACAAATATGTTATACTGCCAATGTTATTTGCGTGTGAAAGATTATGTGAAACTTTCCTGTCCGTAACTTCTGTGGCCCCCTTTTGTACAGCAATGACTCCAACTAAAGGTTTCTAGCAGCACTGTGGCCCTCCGCTGTTCCTCTACGCCACTGTTCTTATCAAACTCTTCCTGACGAACACCATGCATCACCACGTCCACCAGTCTACCCAGCTACCCAAGTCAGGTTTTTCCTTCTCCATGCAACGACCTAATTGGCACCCTGTAATTGGCTGCCGGAACGCAGAATGCTTGAAGAGGCGTAATTGCATGCTGCTGTCTATTAATTAGTGGTACACCATTAGCATCCGGATCACAGGATGGGTGTGCCCCGCCTCCCTCACGAGCAGCCCCCCAGCCCTCCCTGTGATGAGGTCGTCAACAGTCTCCTCGACGGTGGCACCAGGATTCCAAGTCCTCTCGCGCGGGCTGTAATGATCTGTTTGTTTCCAGGGAGAAACTAATGCAAAGAAAACAAGTCCGTAACTAATTGGGCCTGCGGTATCAATGTGGTATTACCCTGTTCTCCTTTTTAGGACTCCTTGCTGCAGCAGGACGACTAAGTGAAACCCAGATATTGGGCTCAGATGGACTGAGTGTGGATAATTAGCATAATGGTGCATCTGGCCATTGTTTGATGTATAGCTGCCCTCCATGAATGGCTGAGTCCCTTCTTGAGTGTTCCCTAATTCCCCCTTAAACGTTGACGCTCATGACTGCAGCGGGCAGGACAAGTTGACGCGGAAGTTCTCCTTCAAGGACTTTCTCCGCACTTATTTTGGTACGCTGCTCTCTCCGCGTCCATTAGACACTCTTTACTATGAGTGCATGTGCGTGCATTGTGTGACTGAGGCTGGCCTCAGAATAATTACGGCGTTGGCATAACAACCGGCGGCAGGTCATGCATGGGAGAACGTCTCATTTGGTCCTCCACAAACGGCCTCCAGACTCCCACCTGATGTTATGCACATGTGTGTTACCTTACATTGGTCAAGTCTGGTTTGGATTCCCAGAATCCCAAAGAGGTGGCTTCACTGGACATAAGGGGTCAGGCATAAAGAGGAAGCAGGGGCTGTACTTGTGATCGGAAGGTCGCCAGTTGAAATACAGAACTTGGCAGAACAATTTCACTATTGGGCTCTTGAGTGAGGCCCTTAACCCCCGGAATGGCCCCAGGGGCTTTCTGCCCCTGCTTTATCATTTGTGGGCTGCTTTGGATAGAAGTGTCTGCTGATAAATGTGATGTTAATGTATCATTGAGTCAGACAGAAACTGCAAGCGAGCTTCCAGTTGTTTGTATCTTAGACCAAACAGAGGAATCAAACTTCAGATGGAAAATTAACAAGGACTCTGAGCAGAGATGGATGGACTGCTGGAGGCAAAGAGGCAATTTGGAGGCACAGAGGCATGACGCTATACTGGAACTAAAAATGCCTCCTGGGGCTCCATCGTATCTTTGTATGCCTGCTGCTAACGCTTTTCTGGGGCTAGAGGAAAAGTATAGGGTCACCCAGTCATAGCCACTCTCTGAACCCTGTAATATTCAGTCCCTTTGTACAACAAATCTATCATTATGAGTCTACTATTAATTTGAGAGATGGGAGACGGTACTTTATTGACCCTCAGATGGATATTAGGCTCAGACTCTGACAGCAAAAACAGAGACCGGCACCGGAAAAAGGGGCAGAATGAATGTCAATTTAAAAGTGCGATACGTAAAGTAAAATGTACCAGCGTGAATAACAGAGTGTACCGATCAAAGATGAAATCAACAGGTGTGAATGTGAAAGAGTCAAATGATCAGATGTGAATAAAACAAACAGGTGTGCGAACATTTGAGAAAGTAGCAATGAGCAAAAGTTTCAATGTTGCATTATGACACACACACATATATAAATGTATATATACATATACACGTATATATAAATGTGCGCATGCTACAGGGAGTTTTTCATGAGCAGACCTGAACATTTACTGTATCTTTTTGATGTCAGATGTGTCATCAAAGACAAAGGAAGACTCAGAGCCAGCTGTCTTACGGAAGTGTCTTTCTTGCTGGTATGCCAGTGAGGTACACAGGACAGGAATACACATTACAAGCTTTCATTGAACAAACACAGGAAGGAGCTTGTCAGTTATTGAATACAGTCAATACAGCAAATGCAATATTATTCCATTTTTTATTTTTTTTTCTTGGTGTCACAGAACAGCTTATGAGTCAGTGGGTGTGGATGCAGTGGAGCGCTGCCATTGACCAGGGTGAAGGCAGGCAGGGCTTCAAGTGTGGCACTGAAATGTTTGGAGACAGAGGTCTGATATTTTTTAATGAATGTGTGGATATTTTATTCACGATGTTTGAATTCTTCCCGCCCCCCTGCAGCTGACCCTCAGCTCTCTTTTGCCTCCCCCCTACTTCTTGCCAAACCTCTGTGGCACTGCCATGCTCCATATCTCCCCTGGTGGCAGCTCCCAGTCCTGAGAGTGCATTCGCCCGTCAGAACCAAGACCTCCCCTCGCACCACGCCCAAACCTGAATGAGACGGAAGTGGTTTAAAAAATGAAGCGACTATATTATGTTAAAATACTTTCTCTTAATCTTAATTACTCAAAGTAACCGGACGTAATTCATATAATCTACTGTCTTGACTTTCATTTTTATAACTGACATACAGTATATAGATATTGCATGCAGCATTATTTTCAAAATTCATTTCTAAAGAGAAACAATAATAAAAAGTAAGTGAAAAATATCAATGAGAGGATGGAGGAGTTTCACGTCATGGAAATGTAAACAGAAGGAAGTCTAGCTTCTTTTCATGGTTCTGTCTGATAGGTATCCGGATGCAAGTGATCCATGCTCACTGACATGCGACTCACCTCTGTGGCTGGTACAGGATCGAGGGGTTACGGTCACTCCTTTCGAACCCTCGGAAAAGCGAACGCAGCACAGCTGTCAAGACGCGCTCGTCCAGTCCGTGTCTTCCATTATTGTCACTGTCCTGAAATTCAAACCAGGCGCTCTCACCTCTCCACATTCTAGAACCTTCTTCCCAACAGATACTGTCCCCCCACTGGTAGGATATTACTGTCACACCCCAGTTTTGTTCATTTTGATTTCCAGTGTGTAAAAGTGTTGCTGAAGTGGTGAAGTTGGCCTCTGCAGGGTATTGGTATTTACACACCTTGACCAGACACATGAAATGAAAGGTGACACAAACAAACAGACCAGTTTTCTTTTAGATGAAACCTATTTGAGGTCTAAAAAACAAACAAGCACTAAAATGATATGAGCAACGAGAAACCTGACCGAAAATGACCCAACTCATTTTTCACAAGACCTTGACCTCTACCCACGAGAAGCCAGATTTAGTGCTCAGCCTGTCTGTCTGGAAAGCTGCCTTTCAGCAGTGCCAACCCCAGACCAAACCACCCAGTCAGACCAAAGAGCTCTCATGAACTCTGCTCTGCCAGTGTTCCCTGGGGGCCCACATTACAGCGGGGGCAGAGCCAGACTGGGTCTGCTGATGGCCCTACTATACTCCAGGAAGCATTTTCAGCTTGGTTTATTTTTATACGGCACCCTTTTCACAAGCACAGACATAAAAAATGTAAACATCACACAGTTTATGGAGTCAGTGCAGTAAAAAAAAATCAGGACAAATTAGCAGAAAGACCTACATAACCAATCCATCTTCCATAACCTTGTACTAAGTGCAGGGCTGAGGGGGATATAAAGCGTAGCCCAATCAGCACAGGGCACAAGGCAGGGGGACGTCCTGGGAAGAATGCTAATCCATCTCAGGGCATACATACACACACAGACACACACACACACACACATATACACACAGACACATACACACACAAACTAATTACACTAGGCTAATTACCCTAATTGCTAATGAACTGTAGCACTCAAATAGGTAAGATAAAAGTGTCTGTGTAAAATATATGTGTGACTGGTCATTTTAACGTGTCACTTAATCTATAATGTGACCTCCATAATGCTGTCAAAGTCTATTACAAGGACGGTGAACCCACTTTGCTTATTGATTCAATTATCACTGCTTGTTATTTAGCTGCAATTTATAATATTCGTTTAAATAATTGCAACCAAAGCAATTATAAGAATTTGAACTTTAAAGACAGATGGATTTATAACCTCATTTATATGCTAGTCCAATTTACTTCACTGCAGTGTAAACTAACTTACTGTGAAAATTGAAACTTGAAATGTAGTCTGTTTGGATAATATTTTCAGAGAGGCTCTGGTCTAATCCCAGCACTGCGGCCGCACTTACCAGGTTCCCTGTTGGCATCTCCATGAGGCTGTCTCTCGGGTCGCCGCGCAGGCCTTCGCTGGACTCCAGATGCCTGTCGTCCTGGAGCTCGTGTCCCACTCCGCCGACGGCCAGGAGCCCCAGGAGGACGAACCACACGGCCGTCTCCATGACAGCAGGCTGCGAGTATGGTCGCGGCTGCTTCTGCTGGCTCGCGTTGAGTTTCTGGGTTCTTCAGCCTTCCGGGCCCGGTTCCGACTCCACAACGGTCCGTTCCCTGTGGCCTTCCTTATATACGCCCTCCCCACACTCACGTCTCTACAGCCTTTGGAGACAAAGCGGAAGGATGACTGGACAGTGTCTGTATGTCTGTGTGTATGTGCATCTGTGTGTGTCTATTAGTGCTATTAGGGCTGAGGAAGCAGAAAATGGAGTAAATGAAGATTAAAAAAATAAAATGACAAATAAACCACTGGGACCTGAGCATTACATCTCTCTAAGGACTGCCAGTCACTTCAAGTATTACTAAATCAGTAAATCCTCAATAATGGGCTGCAATTTAGCATTTAGTATCCTATTCCTCAGATTACAGAAGCTTATAAAAACATTAACCCCTCACTCATCCCATTTTTCTTCACAGATGGGTGGGGATCGGTGCCCAACGACTTTGGATGAACTGACCTGTCAGTGCTGTCACTCTGGCTTCACACCCCCTTGTGGAATTGGGGTGCTGACGTTCAGGGACTCCCCATGCCTATGTTCCCACTTGCTTCTCCCTCCTACTTATGCTGCCATAGTCATATTTGCTGGAGCTTACATATCACACTCACCTAGAGTAAGTGTGTGCACTGCCTCTAGTCTCCCCTACTTTGGCTAATGCAGGTTTTATCTCCCCCCCCCTCCTGGTGTGTGCTGCCTGGTTCCCCCCAAAAAATCAAGATACTGTATTCTGTTTACCTTGCTGCCTGCAATGCTTCTATTACCTGTGGCGTCTTTCCGGCCTGCTCGCCCTTCTGCCTGTGCCGTCTTCCCGGCCTGCTCGCCCTTCTGCCTGCGGCGTCTTTCCGGCCTGTTCGCCCTTCTGCCTGCGGCGTCTTTCCGGCCTGCTCGCCCTTCTGCCTGTGGCGTCTTTCCGGCCTGCTCGCCCTTCTGCCTGTGCTGTCTTCCCGGCCTGCTCGTCCTTCTGCCTGTGGCGTCTCTCCTTCTTTCCTTGCTGCTGTACCACTGCTCATCCTGCCATCAGAAGCAGCACTAGCACCTGCCTACCATCACCTGCCTGCCCCCCCTACATTGAGACTCAAATCTTAAAGTTTGGACAGTGTGAATTTGGATTTTGTCATCCTGTTCGTTTGACTTCCTCTGCTGTCCCTTGGAGGATGGGCTCCCCCTTTGAGTCTGGTTCCTCCCAAGGTCTCTTCCTTCTGGGAGTTTTTCCCTGCCACTGTCCTCTCTGGCTTGCTCACTTGGGGCACTGGGCACTTTGAGACAATGTAATGTAATGTAAAAATGCATTATACAAATAAAACTGAATTGAAAAGTTCTACTAGAGTCCCTGCAGCCATGTACATAATGTGAATTTCAGACATTGTAAGTTATATGGATGTTAAGACACTGAAAGTTTTACCTTTGTGTTCAGCTATTTTCTGATTGTCTGCAACATAATTTTTTTTTTTTTTGCTTTTTAGTATATTTATTGCAGTCCTCTGAAAGACAATCACAATGTTTTATCTCATTTGTTTGTGTTGTTAATTAAACATCAGCTTGTCTGGTTCATATTCACCTCTAACTGGTCTTTGTTCAGGCCATAAGTGCGATGGTGTTTGCCTGAGAGAGTCCAGAAGCTTCAGTCATCCTGAGCTTCACTACAGTCATCCTCAGCTTCACCACGGTCATCCTCAGCTTCACCACAGTCATCCTCAGCTTCACCATGCACCCCGAGGTCCCGAGAGCGGAGATGTTCCGCCAGATGTCTGGCAAACTATTTACTGATGTTTTAGCATCAGTAATAGCCTTTGACTTTTGGACCATTACTTGCCATGGCAACGGAAGCAGGAGAGACGTTGAGTAAAAGTTTAAACTGCCTCAAGAGACCATGGGTGGGATGTGGGTTCATTAGCTGCCATTTCTTTTGTTTTTCTGTTCTTTTGTGTATCAGGCCTCTAATTGCTTCCTTTTAAATGGCCATGCGTTTGGTGTCTTCATTGTTTTCCCTGGTGGCCTGGCAGGTATTTAAGGCTGTTGCAGCCTCTGATATCCACCCGTAGGAGCTGCGTGTAACTGTACAGAGATGCAGTTTGTAAGAAAGGCAGACGCATATTTCAGATGGGGGCTCATAGGTCAGCACAGGAAGACACTCCCTCTGTGGGGTCCTGACTTTAACTGACCATAACTGAGGAAACCAGTGCAGCCGAAGGTCTTATTCTTAAAACACTTTATTTACAAAAACCTAAATGAGCTTTATATACAACATCGACAAATGAACCAATATACACAAACAGGAAAAAACTAGATATGTAAACTAGATATACTTATTTCCTTTGATTTCATCTGATAGATTAAATTCAGGCAGCAATTGCATTGTATTTCATCCTAGAGCAAGAATATTTTCTGAAAATCTGACAAATTAAGCTTGCCTGTTGTTTTTTTCCCTTTAAATGTTATTTTAAATGATTTACAGGCTGATTTAGTAGCGCCTTTGCCCTTGTCCACTTCAATAAAGTCATTATTCAGAAAGTCACCTCAGCTGGCATTTGAGATGTTAATCAGATGCTAATTAAAGTCTTTCCATGAAGATCTGTGGGAATGTGGCCCTTGAGGTGCAGGCTGGGGTAAATAGTGACCCAAATGCTGTTTAGAGCTGTTTAGAGGAAACCATCCTGAGTAAACATGTGTGACGTGGGCAGGTGGCTGCCTCAGGAATCCTCTCCCGAAGAAAATCAAGATGCCAAAGGAAGTGGACTTAATGTAAACAGATTGCACACTCAATTAAGTTTGCCTAAATTAATGTTTGCCTCTTGGGCTTCAGAGACCTTGCGCAATGAGGTTTCTGAAGCCACAGGCTTTTCCGTGGAGATGACCTCGATCGCTATAAAGCTATACAAATAGCGTGAAAGTTGTGTAACGTGATATCAGATCAATACGAAGGATCGTTAAATGCATCGCAAATTAGAAAACGAGAAAGAGAGTAAGATAATGCATGTGGCCTATTTCTGGTGCCTAACAGTGATGATAAAGATCTTCTGGGCAAAAACAAAAACCGTTTCTGTCTTAGTGACTTTTTTTTCACTTTGTCCTTCAGCCAGAAGCCGCCCAGATCCCCCGAGCACAGAAAAGAGGCCACGCGTTTGTCTGTCTTCCATCCCTTTTTCCGCAGGGCTCCGTGGCTTTCGTTTCATGTTTTATTTACAGTAGTGCACAAATACAGCCATAAATAAATAAACATGTGAGCATGACAAACAATCAGCATGTACAGTAAGGTCTGTCCATGCATTAAAACAAGATTGTCCTGCAAAATTCATGCATGGACTTGAGTCTGAATGGCAGTTCGTCTCTATGACAACAGGTAACCACTTACCTCACTTACTCCCAGGGATTATAGCCACTTAAATCCAATGTTGTTCACATCCAATTACATTTTTCTCCTCAATCTAAGTAAAACGTAAAGCAGTCAAAACTGATGCCTGTTTTTGTTTGTTTGTTTTTTAAAAAATATACTTCCTTATATTTCATATTTAGGTTGCACTACCAAAAGGCACTTACAAAACAACATAGCAATAAAACAGCAAAATACTACCATTGTTATATTTATTCTAATTATATTTTCAAAAGTACATTACATGTTTTTATCCCCTGTCACTCTGAAAAGCATCTTCTTAAAAGCAGTGTTAGTTTTGAAATCTCGGACCCAAACATCTTACAAACGAAACGCCCACCAGCCAGCTGCATTGTAAATGAACACTAGAACATTCTCTCAGTTCCTTCCCGTCCTGCTCAAATGTACAAATCCTCTCTTTGTCTCTCCTGCATGTTCACGCAAATCACAGTTCCGGTTATATGTGACATTTGTCTTCTGCCTCTGAGGTCCTGAGGTCTTCAGCTGCAGCAAGGAACCTGATCTAGATGTTGTACCTGACTGTCACTCAGCATGGTCCAGGTTTATCTGTCCATCACTCAAAACACAGACCCAGCAACAGGGTCCAGCTGAGTTTTAGACCAAAGAGACGTGTATGACTTCATCGCAATCCAGTCAAATTGCTGGATTGGGCTGTAAGATAATGGAGTACAAAACAATGCAAAAATAACAATAAATAAAACCAAGCCAAATAGAAAATTACAGTGTTTTGTCCGATTTGTCTGAATTAAGGCAAGAACCAGCCCCAGCCTAGCTTCATCATGGCGACTTGGACAAACGGAGTGGGACTCTGTTGGTCAGCGGGTTTTCATTGACGACGGCTGCTCTGCTCAACGTGCAGGCAGACGTAGGTGTCCTTGGGTTCCTCAGGGAATGCAGGGCTAGCTGAAGTCAAGTTTTCTTCATTTTTTTTATTCATTAAATGTGCATGTTAGCATCAGTGCAAGTTGGGGGGGTGGGAAGGGCGGCCAGTTTGCTAGCTCAGTTGATGGGTTCAGAAGGGTACTGCGATGCTTCTTCTGCAGGCCGCAGCTCTCACTGCATGCTTGTTAGAGGTGTCGTGCCCTTACAGATTTGAGTGTGGTTATATCAGTCAGTCTGCCATGATGAATACAGTGTGGTCATTGAAGAATGCTCTAGAACTCTCAGAACGTCGTCCAGAAGGTTCCGAGGGTACGTTAAGCTGCATTGCTACAGTTGGTGTGTATGTGTGTGATAAGTCCTACAAATGTTAGGTGTTTTCAGCTGCAGCAATGGGGTCATTTATGGACCCATTGGAGTGTGCTGTGGGCGCAGCTAGGGAGTGACGTTCCAGTGCGTTCAGGACGCCCCGTCGCTCCAGTGCGTGGCCCACTCCTTCTTCTGCAACGTCCCCATCTTCTCATTCTGGAACTGCGAGCGATCCTCGCGCGGAATCTTCACGGCATGGTACTGGGGCACGGAGTCTTTGTACTGGGCCCGCCGGAAGAATCCGAGCTATCCAGAGGAAGGATAGGGAAATGTGGGATGAGGAGAGAGGAGATGGAGATCAGACGATGACACTCACACGCTCCGTACTCCGACACAGGATCACTGTCGTTAAGTCACACGACATGAGTAAGCAGCAAATGTTACGTGGACGGCAGGTAGGTAACCGATTAAATCCTCAGATTAAGTAAGGGTTGCTGGTTCAAGCCCCAGAATGATTCACACTCAAGCTGTACTCACAAACAAGAACTTGGCTTACATTTCCTCAGGATTGTTCCCTGCTAACGTAAGAACAATAATCTATAGTCTACAGATCAGATATGGAGAACCTCTTCCAAGAAAGGTAGGTATCTGTAGGTATTCCTTTATCTCTTTAGGCCAGCTGACAGAAACCTGCAGCACTAGGTGACCTTAGATCCTATCCAAATGGAATACAGTAACAGCAGAGTAGAAACCGGCCTACCATTCTGATTTGTCGAACCAGAGTCCCCACTGCCGGTTTAGATAAAAACGATGACCATAATGTGGATGGATATTGACCCCAGAAATAACATTGCATCCTAGTAAAATAGCGTGCACTTTGCCTTTAAAACAGCCTGGAAGAATTGATTTTTGGTTCACGAAGGTCTGTGTTTTATTAGAATAGTTCAGTCAATATTTCTGGACAGGCTGCTTCAAAGTGAGCACATACACACTGGTGGCATCTTATCTGCCACACGGCACCTAGTCCAGGAAGTACGGAGCACAAGGCAGGGGACTGCGTCGCTACGCCTTTTCGGACTTTGAGAGCAAATCTGCCCAGACCCGGAGAGAACATGCGCTCTCCACACATAGAGAGCTGGGCGTAGGACTCAAAACCCCAACCTGGGAGGTGTGAGGCTACAGCACCACCCACCGAGCCACCATCCTGCCTCCACAACATGCTAAATGGTTGCTGTTAAACAGTGTGGGGTCAAATCAGGAACACTGGGCTATATCTTTGGAGGGTATAACCGAATACTGCAGAATACAAAAAAAATAAACTCACACCCACTGAAATATTAAGTATTATGATGGCAGTATGATGTGTTTTAATACTGCAGCTTCACTGAGCTCATGCATTCACTGCCAGCATAATTAATTTTGGGGAGAAATTGTTGCTGGGTGTGAGTTTATACTCTTTATTTTCCCCAGCAAAATCCAATTCTACATAAGCATTTCGGAGAAATTACTAACGTGTGTGTTTGTATGTGAGCTTGAGTTATACGCTGTTAGATACAATGCAATTTAAAAACCAAATTGAAAACTCATCGGCTCCTTAATAAAATGTGCAAGAAAACGCAAGCAGTGGGGGGCAGAGCGGTGCTTAGTATTGCGCAGCGTATTTCTGGAGTCATGGTGACTGATTTTAAGCCTTGCTGCACAAAAAGCGTAACACACACACCACAAAAACCAGAAAGTTCATTCTGGCATCCAATGGGAGAGATTACTTCGCTTGATATGAGGGAAATCATCAACCGCTGGGGATGATGGGATGTCTGAGACTCACAAAGCCTTTGGAATTTCTAACCAGGATGAACTTCCTTTCACAAGAGCGCAGCATCAACACACCATACAGCAAGACACTCCCACTCCTGATGGGGCCAGCAAAGGCTGGGCAGAGGCTATCTGGAGAGTAAACAGTACAGCGCACTAATGAGAGAGATCAGCAGAATAGTATATTTGCAGTGATTAGACGGTAAAG
>JAODLD010000136.1:2747151-2758206 GCA_026781065.1 Mormyrops boulengeri
CCACCTGCTCACAGTGGGTAGGAACATGAAGCCCACGTGCGGGTGGGGGTGGGTCTGTATGTGTGTGTGTGGGTCTATGTGTGTGTGTGTGTGTGTGTGGGTCTGTGTGTGTGTGTGTGGGTCTGTGTGTGTGTATGTGTGTGTGTGTGTGTGTGTGTGGGTGTGTGTCAGCACACCTGTGAAGCAGCATCCCTCAGCACCAGATGCTTGATGCTGGACTTGACGGTGATGTTGGCTCTCACTAGCAGTTCCAGAGCACTGACTGATGGGAACTCCTGTATGGTGGAGACAAAGAGGGAGGGAGGGAGGGAGAGAGAGACAGAGAGAGAAATATGTGAAAAAAGAGGGCAAGACAAAGACTGGGGAAAATTAGTCATCATGCTGAATTTTTAGTCTTCTTGAGAGTAGTATTGTAACATTATATAATTGTGATAATGATCATAAGAATGGTCATTCAGATTTCATTTGTTACTCATTTATACAGATGGATAAAAAGAATAGAAAAAAAGATCTTTGCTCACAGTAATATCAGGATTTCGACCTTTTGAGCACAGCAGGTCCCTAACCACTACTGCATGATGTGACAAAGCTGCTAGGAATTGATTTGTGGCAGGAAACCTGCAGCCGTGCTTTTTCTACACATGAAAATGTTTTGTTTTTTTATGCCGTCCACATTATTACTGCATTAAACGGCTCGGCAGGAGACTGCCAGGGCCAGATGCATAGTGAATAACAAAATGAACCATGCTGTGTGTGAAAGCAGGGTCAGCTTTACCTCCAAGAAAGTGCTGTTCCAGAGCCTGGCCTGGACCCTGAGCACCGCGCTCCCGGAGAGGCTGTGGAGCGGACACTGGATCAGCAGGCACTGGGCTGAGCCCAGAAGGCAGTCCTGGAGAAAGGGAGCACAGTGCATGGCAGTTATCACCTCCTCCCTCATTGTCCTTCTCCTCCTCTTCCTCCCTCCATTCTTCTCCTCTTCTCATTCTTCATCCTTGTCTCTCTCTTTCCTTCTCCCTTTCCCTTCCTCCATCCTTGTGCCCTTCTCATTTTTCCTCCCTCTTCCTTTCCCTCCCTCTGATCCTCTGTTCCTCCTTCTATCTTTATTCCTGTCCCATTTTTCCTCTCCTTTCCTGTCCTTTTCCTCCTCTCTCCTTTTTCTCTTCCTCTCTCTATCATATCCCCCTCTTATTCTTCCTCCCTGTCTTCTTCTCTCCACCTCTTCCTCCCTCTTTCCTTATTCCTGTCCCATTCTTCCGCTCCTTTTTCCTCCTTCCACCCCCTCTCTTTCCCTCCCTCTCCTCCTCCCTCCATCCCCCCCTCACCAGCTGCAGGGACCTCCTCCTCTCTGAGGCTGCCACCGCCGGCGTGGTCCTCCCCACGCTGCCTCTGCTCACAGTCTGCCTCTCCTCCTCTGGGTGGGAGCGCCTTGTCCTCCCCACCTGGTTCTGATAATGCGGAATAGCACCTCCTTTTCAGCACCATTTATGCTACAGTCATACTCTATAATAACACGCTGACCTTAATAACTCAGCTCCGCTACTAATACATTCATGTTTATTTACATTTACTTACCGATTCTTGTGTGTTGCCATCTATTATTATTACTATTACACATATGCAGTTGTAGACCCTATTCAGCAACCCTGTTTTTTGTCTTAGCCCCCCAGAAAATTATTTTTATAAATTCATTTAACGATTTGTCCCGTATTTCCGTACACACTTCATAGCCCACTCCCACAGCTCAACAAATTTTATTGTTGGGGACCCTTCTTCGAAGTCAGTAACCCTGCTGGGGGCTGCTATCCTAGAATTCACCCCTGCAATTAAATTACTTTCACATCAAAACTAATTGAATGCAACATGAATGTAAAAATCAGATCTAACAATAAGACTAGGATATTTAAATTCAGCAAAACACGGAAATTCAGGACACTCAGTGAGAAATGCAGACTGTAGAACACAATGCCGGGCCCAAAAGAAGACATTAAGTGCGGCCAGAGCTTCGGCTGTTTATCAATATTTCTGTGTTGGTTTGTTCTATATAAAAATCAATACCAAGCCCTCATACACACCAGAAAAGCTGTTCCCTGGCCACGGATATGGATTTGCTATATGAAAGCAGGCCTGCTGCTCTTCCCTGGAAAGAGTACTTAACCTGAATAGCTCAAGTAAATTACAGAGCTGCTTTTATTAATAGGGTCACCTAAGCAAATAAATATAGCACCCCCGCCCCATCCACAGGGGATATGGTTCAGGACCCTCTGCAGGTGCCTGTAACCGCCATTAGTACCAAACCCTATATATACCTCAGGTCCTCATAAGTATTGATTTTCTTTTAAAAGAAAGAGTTACTTGAACACAAGAACTATCCTAACAGTCAGTCGGATAACCGAGACAGCTACCAAGTGACTTACTGTATGGGTGGGTAGCATATACAGTGTGGTTGTGCAGCACAAAGGGATGATTCATGTCCTGGGCGGGATGGCGTGAGATTTCGTCACGCTGCTCAGAACGGCGCTCAGTTTAAAACTTATGAACTGTTTATCTCTGGAATTTTCCATTTAATATTTTCCGACTGTGGTTGATTGCGGGAAACCGTGGATAAAGGGGGACAATTGTATAATTTGACCAAGTTAAGAGTATATTCTACAATTCAGTGAGTATCATAACTCTCAGCTATATGTGATCTGAGACCTTACCGCAGACTCTGGGTCCTGGTTGTGCTGGTGATGGTGCTGGCTGTGTTTCGTATTGGGACTAAGATGCAGAGGGTCAAGAGAGGTGGGGCTGCAGCGGGTGTTGGGGTGCCCTTCGAAGTGAGCCCCTGTGGGATACAGCAGCCACTTCCCATTGGCCAGCTCATGAGGCCACATGATGTTGAGGAAGGCGGAGCCAAGTGTTTGCAGGGACTGGCCTGGGTTTGTTACCTAATTAAATTCATATGAAAAAGAGCAGGATGGAGATGATTAGAGAGACCATAACAACAACAAATCAACAATAACAATAATACTACTACTTATAATAATTATAATAATTTTGCATCTGCCTTTGTATCCATGACCCTGCACCAGGAAGATGGATGGATGCGTTTATATATTTTTCCACTAGGTCTGTGTATTTCGCTGTTACAGTGAGACCTTCCCATGACCTTCCACGCTTAACAACCAGTAGACATAATCACCACCATATACCTCATTCACTGTGTAACTCAGTGTCCTGTGCTCAATCTGATAGTGTAAAAGAACACTGGCCGAACTATAAGGGGGGGACGTTAGCCTCGCCCACATCTAGGGCTGTCCCACTCTCTCCCATCTCACCGTGAACTCAAACTCCACGGGACTCCCAATGTCATCCAGTGTTTTCATGGCGCTCTCGCCCCTCACCGTCCCGCTGAAGAAGAGCTGGTGTGGACGGACCAGCCTGGAAACACGTTAAAACAGCTGTCAGCCAGCACTTTTACATGAAGTGTTACATTAGCAGGCACACAGGTGAGGATGAAAATACAGCACAAGCATAGTGCTCTGAAGGAGCCAGTTTAGACACAATTACTGCACAGAACATCATTTAGAACAAAATACAGAATCTAAAGGATATTCAAATAATCACTTCCAAGAGAATCTGAACTCAAATCATTTGCATCTTCGAATGGACTGAAACTTTAATGAAGGGATTCCAGTTAAGTTCCTTGATCAAAAGTAAAACAAAGGAGACTTATAGCTAACAATGTTAGCTCAGGTTACAAATTCATATAGTGTCAGTCCAAAGTTTGGACACACCAAGCTGCCTAAACCCGTTAGAGATGGTTTGGGAGGAGTCTGACCAGAGAGTGAAGGAAAAACAGCTAACAAGACCCCGCATATATGGGACCTCCTTCAGGACAGCTAGATAAATACCCCAAAACTCCCCCAAAACATGAAACTGGGGTAGAGGAGAAAGTAGGGACAGTCAGTCCTTGGGCCAGTTGGGGTTAGGGCCTTGTGCAAGGATCCAATGGCAGGATCACTCTGCCGACCATGTGATTTGCCCCATCCCCAGCAAATTATCTTTTTTGTTTGTTTATTACTTTTTTTTGGCCAGTGCAATTCCATATATGTTATTTTATAGTTTTGATGTCTTTATAATCATTCTAAAATGTAGAGAATAGTACAAATAAACATTTCTATGGGTGTCCAAACATTTAACTGGCACTGTATCTTTAACCGCTGTGTTGACTGCAGACAGTTCCCACTTTGCAATAAAAAGAGCTGATCCTACTGAACAATAATGTAAATTCCACGAAAAGATTCCATCCACTGGTCAACCTTGGCCTTGACTCCACCCACTGACATGCTACCTTATCCACAGTTTGATGGATTACAACATCAAGCTACTTTGCCGACACTTACCCACTGACAGATAGGGGGAGCTCAATGACTACTTTTGCACGGGCTGTGACTAAGGCCAGATCAGGCTGCTCACTTATTCTGGAAATGCAGACACAATAAGACACAGACACACACACACAAACAGACATACAGACCATCTGTACCACTTTATACCACATAAACCATATAGTTAGGACACCAGTACCTGAATTCAAAATAATGAGTTTTCTGATTTAATAACAGACTAATAAAAATGCAGGACTTACGTTGCTAGTAAGAGATCAACAGACAGGTCTGTGGTTTCTATGGTGATTCCAGATGTGCTTAATATTATGTGGAATATTAGCTTGGGAAAAGAAAAATAAATGCAAGAGAGGAAAGTATATTTTAGGAGATAATAATGCAAATCAAAGCTGCATGTTAAAGTGATACATCATAAAAAATTGGAGATTCAGACACTGTAATTGAAGTTGTTTTTCATATATTATGTTGTATTTAGAGAAAGATATTCTTTATAATTACAAATACTTGTACAATGGTGGGTTTGAGTGAACTGTGGGCTCCCTTTCTGACTGTATTGACAATCACCCAAACTCCAGTTTGACATTACATAAAATTACATGTGCTGTTGTTACCTTGGCATCTCTCTTCAGTGGATTTCCCAGCTCACATTCCGCCTGAGAGCCATTCTGATTGGCTTGGCAGACCACCTGTGGTGATTGGCCGAAACACCATCAGCAAAACATGTGCTTAAACACTGCAGTTGGTGCTGTGCGTAATGTGAACAGTGCAATATTAAGTGCCACAGCACTGTGTGACTGAAATGACAAAATCAGGCAGATCCCAAAGGAATAAAACTGAACTGGTGTTAATTTAAGATGTTTCACTGTCAAAAAATAGGATCTCATAAGCTAGAGCCCCAGAAAAACATATAAAAATGTACAAATTGGTCTGATATTCAGAAGCTATACTCCATACACTCTATATGCGATAGAGAAGGCCAGAAACACTGGAGGTAGCCATCGGAAATGGTAAATTGCTTATTGTTGTGTGGTTACACCAGGGCCCCTCGTTTACACGCCTGTACCTGTTGGCCTCTGAAGCCGGAGTAGGACAGCGTGTCGGGGAGGGTCACCAGCAGCTGGGCAGCATGGGCGTCATCTCCATCCTCCTCAGGTTGCCGGGGATTGGAGGGCATGTTGGTGACAGAGACCTCCAAGGCTATGGACCGCTGGTCGGACAGAGAGAAGACCGGCATTGCATCCTCATCCCTGTAACCACAGAAATTAAATGGAAAACATGTGTTTTATAACAAAGCAGAAAACGTAGTGAAGTGTGTAGAGTGGTGGTATCTAGAATGTTCCGAGGTGTAAATGTAACACAACAGAGACACTATCTTCAACTCACACGGGCAAAGGAGTGAAAAGGTCAGAGTTTACAGGTCGAGTGCCAAAACGATAGCTCAGCTGCAAGTTGCTCTGACAAATTCGGTCATCTCCACATCCCTCCCGCAAGAAGTCGACCTGTAGACCACAAGGGGCACCTCTGAAAGGTGGTTTTTTTTCGCCAGACGGCCAAAAACCCATTCGGCGTTACCGTCACTGACCTCAGTGTACAGGGTGGGGGAGATGGACGGGCTCAGCACAGGAAATAGAGATCCCAGGTGTTTGGAAACGGAATGGCCATGGTAACGGGGGGGCTTGATGCTGTGTGTGATCGCCAGGGAGATGGGACGCAGCTTGTCTCGAATATTCTCCTAGCATCACATCAGTTTGAGAAAAACAACAATAAGGATGGACAGACTTTATGCAATATTGTGACTTATGTTAGTTGTTGTTCTATTCTTGTAAGTTTTCTGGCTTTCATAACTAGCAATTAGACACTGACTGATGGGTCCTGCTATGCATTTGTGAAATGATACCAGTATTGTTCTACCACAAGGAGGTGCCAAATCCAATTATTACATTACACCATAGCTACCTATGCAAAATTCTCTGTCTATAAAATGTATGTGGCATAAGACCATAAATGTGCTGCATCAAATCATCCATAGCCAAACAGGAATCATTTGCACATTCTGGCTTAGGGCTGAGCCAGCAGCTCCCTACCTGTAACTGAAAGGTGGCGGCAATGCACGCCGGACGACCCTGACCACGAAGCTCCACGTCTTCAGAGTGCAGGTACTCCTGCTCAGATTTGGTGCGGCCCAAGAAGTTGACGCGGTGCGGCAGGTTCAGCTTCCGGCGTTCAATGTCCGCCTCAATCTGGACTCTCAGGGCTGTTGCGTGGCGGTGAGGATAGCAGCAGGTGAAGTGCATGCAAAGTGAGGTAAAAACAAGGTGGGTTTAACCTATGAGTGACAATGCAAGACACAAAGCTATAATTATTCCACAACTGACATCAACAGATGTACCATTAGGCTTGGGAATGTGGTGATACAAGGATTTAATTAGTGAAATGTTAGGCTTAACTCTGCTGCAAAACTTTATCAGCCCCTCCTTCCCAAGATGTATATTTCAGGGGGAACCATGGGCTTGGTGAGTGACACATGTAGACTGAATTGCAAGGGCTTTGGGAAGGAACAGCGAAGAGAAGAGGATGCAGCCCAGGCACTCACTGATTTGCGGAGAATACGATGATGGGTGGGCAGTGTAGACGAAGCAGGCCTTCACCTCAACGCTAGGGAAAAGGAAAGAAGATTAAAGCATTAGCATCCTACGGAAGACTCTAGGGATGGAACTTTCAGTGCGTAAATCTTGGCAGTAAGCTACAGAAATCTTTCGGCTTAAGGCTGGTTTTTACTTCACGCGAAAGCAGGTGCGTCGCAGTGCCGGACTGTCTGCCATCCTGAACGATTTTTACTTTTAGCGTCAATGCGCCAGGCAATCACATACTATGATGCCTGGCCAGGGGTGGTGCTGTAAAGAAAAGAGAGCAAAGCTGCTCTTTAAAATCACATTTATGATGTGCAGAATGGATTTTATATAAAAAATAAATAAGAACTTTATTAAAACAAATATTGTGTGCAGGTTTGGTCACCATACCTTAAAAAGGACATTGCTGCCTTAGAAAGGGTTCAATGTATGGCTACAAGAATGATTCCTGGTGTTAGAGGAATGTCCTATGAGGAGAGGTTAATGCCAGTACTTTCCCAAGGCCAATGAATGGTCGAGGTTAGCTTGTGTCACTGAGCAGAGCCACAGCGAAGCCTCTGTGTTATAATAAATTTTGATTGTTGCGCGGCCTCGCACGCATCACTCATATGTGGTGTCCGAAGCCAGCCCCTATGACAAAAATTACATTACAGTCCCCGTGCTTGCTGCCTTGACTGTATGAAGTAAAAACCAGCCCTTAGACTGCATCCCTGTTAGTTTCCTGAGAGCAGTTCTTAACTCACCACACCCCATGACGGCCCTTGCAGTTCTGATTCTCCAGGTCAATGTTTTGGGGGCTGATCGAGACGTCTCGTCTGACGTGGATGACCGAGCGGGATCTGTAGGGAGCGTGGGCAAGCCCTTAACCACACAGCCAGGATGTTCCGACGGACACTCAGAAATTCCTGTTGTTCTTGCCACTAACCTGTACAAAATGACTTGATCACTGAGAGATCCCACCGCAAGATCAGGGTAAGAATTATCATCAATGTCCAGGCCTCCAGAAAGAGAATAGCCAAAATGTTTCACCCCTACGTCAACTCCATCTAGCACCTGGGTATATGGAAGTGAATAAGTGTATGCTGGCTAAAATTCAGTTGCATGAGTCTGCACAGTTTGAGCCTCGGCCTCTTACCTGGGAAGGCTTAGTGTCAAGCCCAGAGGAGGAACCATGGTAAATAAAGACTTTACCATCACCATCGAACGGAGCCCCAACTGCAAAGTCTGAGGAGAACCACAGGGATGATAATACGCGCAGTCATGGGTTTTGACTAGAACTTGACTAAAACCAGTACAGCTTATGTCCAATGCATCTACACATTTGCAATATGATTACATTATCTTTCAGAGATTACTGCAATGATTTCCATAACTATTTACATAATTAAGACAGGAAATCTGGACATCAGTATGATCCAGGACAACCTGATTATTTCTATTTCCTTTTCTCTGTCATTCTCTGTCTATTGTATTCTCTGTCAGGCTTCATTTAGAGCCTTCATGGTGGTGAGTCAGCCAAAACAAGAACTCCCCTATAATAGGATCCTGGGCTTAATATTCACTGTATAAAATTAGCTGTCTGAGACCTGGACAATGGAAATTCTGTAGGATAGGTTAGATGGCTGGTTTTCTTTCTCTTTAACATCCTGTAGCACCATCTAGTGTTGCTTCATTGTCTAGAGGACTGTAGGTGGAACTGAGCGCATGGTGATCTCATGTAAGATGTGTAATATCAAATGACAGAACCCCTATTTTCCACCGAACTGCATCTTAGACCACAGCTGGCAATGCGGACTCAGTAAGGCCGCCGCTAAGACGTCAGGCTGATGGTGCCTCAGACTCACCGCCATACCCATCCTGATCCAGGTCCCCCACATTGCTAACAGTCAGGCCGAACATGGAGTCATGGGTGCCATTGAGGCGGATGGGACGGGCTTCGTGCCAGTGGCCCGCCGGGTTGAGGTACACATACACAGCCCCGCCTATCTCTGCCTTGCGATCAAAAAAGTTGGGAGCCCCAACTATGATATCTGTCCAACTGTCAAAGAAAGGAAGAGGGCAGGTGCCAGAACATTACTTAAACATAAATGCACAGCAAACGTTCCGGTTTCTTTTCAAACAAACAACAAGACTATCTGCAAATATTAAACCTATTTTGGAAAGTGGGAACCCAGAGTCCAAAAAACCCCAGTCAAAGGTGTGCCAAGCAGATATAACATGCACACGCTAAGATGTGGCAGTTTTCTTATGACCTGTTACATCAGTAACGGCACTGCATTACTGTCAACGATGCCTCCACGGACCACACTTGACAGCAGGCCATAGGAAATTCGAGAAGACTACTGCTGTGGCATCAAAACATATAGTAACTCTCATTGATCCCTTCTATTGCTCATGTGTTGGCTCTAGTTTAGCCTAGAAAGCAGAAGGTCAAGTGCCTCATAAACGATACCACGGCCCAACCCAGCATGCATACCTGACTGATACACACAGATGCATGCTATGGGACTTTAGAGTCACCAACTCTACTAAATGGAATGTCTTTGTTTCGTAGGAGGAGACCAAAGTATCTGGAGGAAGCTCAAAAGAGCACAGATGGTCCTCACTTGCAAGTATGGGAAAAAGATTCAAACTCAAAACCTACGGTGTTCAAGGAAAAAAAACTGCTCCACCCAGGGAACTGGGACATTCTGCCCCCCCCTGACAAATTCACCTTGGAGCCCCCGCTCCACTTATATTACATAATTTTACATATTCAGGGTCCTCTGTAAAGTGCTGGGCCCCCTGAATCTGTCAGAGTATCCATGCCCCTCTGGCGCCTCTGGTTCCACCAATCCCACCTCATATTGTCCCCTCATATTTAGTTATGCCGGTTACTTAGTTCAGTTATGCCCCCTCACCCATCACTGTTGAGGTCAGCTGTGGCCACGGAGTATCCAAAGGAGGAGGCCAGCTCCTCTCCCCAGAGGATGTGCTGGGGCACCAGCCGGTACACGTTGTCCTTTCGGAGTAGGACCACAGCACCCGTGTGGTTGGCACGAGGCGCTCCGGCCACAAAGGTCAGGTCCTCCCGGGCCATTAGACCCTTTGCAGAATCCACAGAAAACCCTGCACCGACACCCCGGGGAAAAAAACTGGTTACCACTAGCAGATTGACTACAGTATGAGCCATCAGCCAACGGCAAGCTCTTACTGTCGCTGCTGTTGAGTGTTTCTGACTCTCGTGGAATTTAAATGTGTTCCTGAATCAGAAAATGTTTAAGGTGCATTTTCTCAGATCATTAAACTGTTTTTCATCAGAGTAATGCGCATTATCTAGAGAGCTTCAATCTCTGATTGGACAGTCAGTGACATCATGTAACAAATTATTTCCTGTGTCGTTCCTCTACTTCCAAGTCCCAGTAGTAGGGATACGCATTCATGGCTGTAACGGCCATGCTGTTTGTCTAATGAAATACTAATGTAATTGCCTATAAAAGTCAATAACTTCAATAAACCATCACTTGTCTCACCTTGCTGCTGGATGCACTTTTATGCGAATTTTCGTGTCAGCTTGCAGTAAGGAATCAATTATACTTTATAGAGCAGAAAACTGTTTATCTCTCAATGTGGAAAATAAAATTGCAATGGTTTCAAATAATTTGTGAAAGACACGATTGTGCCGCCGTTTCATTTGTTCACGGTGAGGTTTGTTTTTGTAGTTAAATTGGCCAAATCACTAAGAACGACATCGGGAAGTAGTTGTGCGGTCCACTTAATCTTACTTTGCAGAAGATATATCGGACGCTAGGTGGCAGTGCATGCTGCTGTAAATGTAGAGAGGCCATGAAAGCCGTGTGACTCGATGTTATAACTGGCGCGTCCCCTGCGTGATTACCGCGTGGTGCCGGTGGTGCGTGTGGCCGCGTGAGACTGAAAGCATGCGGGCGAGTGAGCCGTAGCGACAGGTCATCAGTGTGTTTAGCTGAACATAAAAAAATCACAGCAGTCAATCGAAAGGCGAACAGGTATAGTATTAGATAATGTTTTGTAAATAG
>JAODLD010000136.1:2777617-2794468 GCA_026781065.1 Mormyrops boulengeri
TCCCGCCCCCAACCATGCTGTCAATTGTGACGATTAAATGAGTTTACAGGCCTGACTCCTATGCAGTTGAATCAGACAGATGAATCCACATTAATGAACTGACCCTTGAAACTGACCCCTTGCTAATAACTGCTGGCACAATAAATTAACCCGCGGACTATTCAACGCGCGGGACACTTCTGAGGCCGTCTGGCTATTAAAAGGTGACAGCCTGGCAATGGGGCATCTGACACCACTCCTCTTTACGGTATTCGCACCTGAGCTCACACCCATACATACACACACACACACACACACACGCTCAGATGCACGTGTTGGCTCACCAGCTGTGGGGTTCGGGGCTGATCTGCCGGTGAAGGGCTAAGGAGAACCCGAAGAAGCTTCCCTCCTCGCCTTCCTTGGTCAGCGTGTGCGTCGTGTCCAGATTGAAAGCCGACACCGGGGCCTGGCTGACCAGCAGGGCAGCGAGTGGCAAAAGCCAGCCAGCGAGGGATCCAGGTGAGGGGGAGGCTGTCCGCCTCAGTGTCCTGCGAGGTGACATGACAGAGCGGGAAACACGCCCCTCTATAGTCCCCTTTCTGCAGCTCGGTCACTATGGGCCAGTCCTTCCCGTGGATCTCGTGTCTGGGCAAACTGGAAAAGAGTACTACAGAGTCCTTTCCCAGGTTCTTTACTCTCCTGAAGATGTTTACCTTATACCTGCCCCTTCTGTCCCTCTGAGTCTCATTCCCTCACTCCTTTCCTCTCTGCCGTATACTGCTGTCAGTCTGGGCAGCCTGAGAATAGGACGCTGTGTGGGGCTAGCCAGTGTGTGCATGTGTGTGTGCCGTGTCCGTGTGCAGTTTCCTCGTCTCCTTGTCTATGTGACTGACTGAGAGAAGCAGTGCCGTGAATAGCCTGCTCTCCTCCCCCACAGCCCACACCCCTTTCTCTCTCTCTCTCTCTCTCTCTCCCTCTCTCTCTCTCTCTCTCTCTCTCTCTCTCTCTCTGTCTTTCACCCTCAGCTGACATCAACACTCAGGGGGCCGCTGCCAAAATACCAAGCACTGTTGTCCAGATACTTGGAAGCATCTGAAAAGAAAAAATGCACAAAGGAGAGAATAAGAGGGAAACTTATTGAGAAAGACGCAGAAGTCCGGGTCGACGTCTCCTAACAAGCCGGGGAGCAGGTGCGGAGCCATCCGGAAACACGGAGAGAGAAGAATAGGAATAAGTATAAATAAGGGCAGAGAGCAAGGGTGTCGGGGGGGGGGTTCATTTGGTGACCTGGAATGAAGCTTCACCTTGGTCAGACCTGGCATGGTGACCCAAAAGCCTCTGGGAGTGACCAGCAAATGTGCTGAGGGTCAGATGCAGAAGGGAAAGCTCCTATGATGAGCGTAGGGGGGCGACTCTATCCATCTGAGCCTGGAGGAAGAGTCAGGTGACCACAATCGTCAGTCAGCAAGTCAGCTCACCTGTCCATATTCTAGATATAGATATGAATGTGTGTTTGTTGGCCCTGAGTAATTGGACAGAAGTCTTGCAGAGCTACAGCAATAAATATCTTCTTTTCCGTGTATTTCCATCCCTCCTGAGCTGCCACCTTGACTTGTGACATTTACTTTTTGTCTTCCGTCGATCCTGATCTCAGCCAATCCGCATCACCCTTCCTGCAGCTGGAGAGATGCCACCGTGGGTGACCGGTGCTTTAGCTAAAGGAGAAAATGGTGTCCATTATATCCCATAATGCTTTATGCTCCAGCCAAAGTGGAGCCCCCCCACACACACACACAGGTTTGTAATTATATCTTTGTGAGGACTCTCCATTAATCTCTATGGGGAAAACTCTATAAGGTAAGGTATACCTGCTCACACACACACACACACACACACACACACACACACACAGAGCAATGGCCTGAGGAAAGCTGGAGTACTGCTGCTCCAACTGCCCCAGCTGCTGTCTCATGCTCCTGCTTCCCTAGCACCCCCCACACACACACACACACAGCTGTCCTTCATCCCCCCCCCCATTGCTCCCCACCAGCATTCTCCACCTGCTTGTCGTCATCGCAGTGATGCATCGTAGTGATTCTACACTCTATTCTCCATTAACCACCCTGGGTCACTGGGAGCAGTTCCCCCGAAGCCAGACCACAGGTCCTCAGTAGCCCCCTGTCATAGCTGCCAAGACAAACCAAACTCCTTCCCATGCTGACATTTTCATGCCTCTCCTTCATGTGGACATACTGAAGGATTTTGTAACAGTGGAATAAATTAGCAAGAGTCTCCATATATCTACTGCTACTCCGAGGAATGGTAGTATTTCGAAATGTTCACTTTTATTAGGGATGAATATCTATCAGAATGTTTGTTGATGTTATGTAATTCCATGATTTGACATATGATTTTATTTTATGTAATCCTGATTTACCAAAGAGTCTTTCTAGAAGCACACATATAATTTTGAGGAAGGGAATAATTTGAAATAGGCTAAATTAAGCACACTCATTATAAACAGCTTTGCATAAACAAAGGGCAGAAAAATGTTTATTATTAATCTCTAAGGCAGTTAATTTGGTCTATGATGCATGCAAGTTATTTACACTCTGTTAGGCCCTTAGGGAAAGCATGAGAAAGGCCCTCACGGAATTGGCCCATCTCTATGACTGTTTCCTGCTGAGCAACGCAGAACCAGTCGCCATGCACATGTGTTAATTACGAACATGTGGGAAAGAGGTGGGTTGGATGAAGGCGGCCCAGAAGTCGCTTATCAGAGGAGAAACATGTTCCAAATTAAACAAATCTACTGGAAATTCCGACGTCAGCCAAAGTCAGACAAGCTTGGAATATTCCCACTACATTTGGACACACCTTTTAAGTGACGGGTGTTGTCGCAGATGTGATCCAGAATGCACTCCCTGCCTTCTATAAATAACAAATCGCTTCTTCTCTGGCAGCTGTGTGGCCGATGTGAAATTCATGCACGAGATAAGAACAGTGTCAGTGGAGGAAGATTGGCTTTGCATTGTGAACATTGCATAGGCCCCGTCGCCCCAGTAGTCGTGATGGTGCACTGTGCAAACAGTTTGATAGCAGGGTGTAAAAAAAGTCTCAAGTCTGAAGTGGCTGTACAACATCAAAAGCAGTGCCCACTGGTGAGAGAGAACAAGGATGACAGTGGGACAGAGATCGCTCCGTCACCTATTACATGAAGTCTGCCACACCTTTTGTGTTTCTTTCCTTCCACACTTCGGACTATTTCATTCGCCCACGCTGGAATATTAGGGGGTGCTGAGAACATGACCGGCTTCCGCTCACCAGAAGCCCTTCATCATCGCTAGTAAATTTGCATGATGCTGCAGCTCATGTGGGATCAGGGGCAGATAGTAACTTCTGTAAAAACAAAGCATAAACACAAAATCATTCTGTAAATGCTGGTATGTTAAGCAATTATATGGTTTTATAAAGTAACGGTTTAAGAGATTTTAATATGCTTTCCACTGAAGTTTTTGTTATTAAAGCAAGAATGTGTTGAAAGATGACATCAGCTGCTTGGATCAGCAAACTTTGATATCCTCCATTTTCATCCGCATGTAACTGAAACATTTGCATAAAGAATAACATTTGATATTCATGAAACATTTCTGTCCAAAGCTGAAACAATCCAAATGTTTTACAGAACAAACAGCTGTGTGTCAAACAGAAGCCAAAAGCATTGGAGAATAGCTTGGTACTGAGCCCAGTACCAGATAGTTTCAGTGGTCTTACTGACAGCTTGGTTGCTGAGTGGCCTGGGGATTTCACCACTAAATATAAAGCAACTTTGAAAATAACAAATGATATATACACTTTTGAGTCCTCCCTATTATGCAAGATGTCTGATGGAACCAAGGAGGAAAAAGAACCTTGAAATATTGGAAGCACCTTAATGTCAGCCTGGGCAGGAAGCCCAGACCTCTTAAGAAAGCTCCTGGAGCTGGGACGGGGGGCACAATGGAGACGCCGGCTCTGGAGCACAGCGTTCCCGGCAATGCCAATCAGGCCCAGCTCCGCCAGCTAGAGCTCATTAGCAGTCAATGCACATATCAAGGAGAGAGCTTATTTTTAGCTGCAGTGCTTAACATGGGGGGCATTTTTTGCTCCACCTCCCAAAACCTGCTATTATCACACACACACATACATACACACATACAGGTTTGTAATTATATCTTTGTGGGGACTCCCCATTCATTTCAATGGGGAAATCTGTAATCCTAACATGACGGCCTTAACCCCTAGCCAGCCCTAACCTTAACCATAAGTAACCAAACAAAATATGAGACTTTAGTTTTTTAATTGCATTCACAGATCTTTGATCTGAAAAATGGTCCCCACAATATTATAATAACAGGTTGTTATTACATTGTGGGGACCACATGCGCACACGCGCACACACAGACACACACATGCGCACACACACACACAGCTCTCTACCACTATTATTGCCACAGTTTCACATTTCAAGTTTTATTTGACTTTTGCTTGGCGAATTATGTAATACAGAGTGAAACGGCAAAACAAGATAATAATAAATTAGGATAAAACTAGGAATAAATACAAATAAAATGACAATAATAATGATAACAATGACTGCAAAATAGAAAAAATAGAGGGTAGTATATCAACAATTCGGCGGTGCGGTGGTGCAGTGGTTGGCACTGCTGCCTCACTGCAAGAAGGGCAAAAGTATGTGGGATAGGTTGACTGGTGTGTCTAAATTGGCCCGGTAGTGTGTGTGTGCCCTGTGGTGTGTTGGTGACTGCCCAGGGTTGGTTCCTGCCTGCACCCATTGTTCCTGGGATAGGCTTTAGTCCCCGCCTGCATCCCCAGTTGGGATTCAGTGGTTTCAGAAAATGGATGGATGGATATTAACAATTGAAAAATGATGTGCACTGCCAGTGGGTTGATAAAGTGTGTCTGTGGTGCATTAGTGTTGGAACCTTCTTTCAGAATACGGACAGCCTGGGGCTGATGCTTGTCCTCAGTCTCTCCGGTCTGGGCTTCCTGGGCTTCAGTTTGCAGCAGCATCCACCTGTCCGCAGCAGTGAGAAGAGGCTGTTGTTGGGGTGGGATGGACCTTTCATTACTGTCAAAGCTAAGTTCCTGCAGCACTGCCTGTGAGGGAAGCACAGCGCTATCAATGAATTGATTAATGGGTGGGTTACATAAATCTGAGCTGCCCTTTCCCTCTGCCAACACTGCCTTTGTCTGCATTCTCCATCTCCCGTGTATTTCTCCGGATCTTTAATCGTACATACATCTTCCTCACATAAATCTGATTCCTTAATGCTTCTTTGCCCAGAACTGGGATGTATTCCAGATTCCTGGGTCCCTTTTTCATCCATTACCCAATCTCCTACCCAGGCCAGGGCCGGGGGGGGTGGGGGGGGGGATTACTCCAGGATGGGAGGCGACAGCACTGCCCACTGAGCTATTGTGCAGCCTGCTACATTATCCAAACAATTTCTAAGTGCCACAACGCACTATATCCATTAGTCCATTTTATTCTAATAACCATTTCTTTGATTATAGATTCAGAGATTTTGGAGCTTAAGCTTAAACTGAGCTTAAGATGGACAATTGAAATGACGATGAGGGCTGTTCAAAGTAGCCTTGTTTCAAGGTTGTTGATTTGTATTTAATTATAATAAAATTCATTATTATTGATCCCTGTGGGGAAATTCTCATTTGGCCTCCCCCAATTTGCCCTCTATAGATGAGAGGCAGCTACAACAAGCAATAGGTGGTTAAGGGCCTTGCGCAAGTACCAACAGATGCGCTGAGGCTGAACTTGAACCAGTAACCTTCAAAGCAGTACTACAGAAGCTTAGCCCACTGAGCTACACAGTACGACAATCCTAACTTCACATGGAAAGATTTTATCATATGGATCAGATATGTTCATATGGATCAGATATTTTAATGAACAGTCTGAATAATTGGCTGCTTTTTGGATTCCATTTGGAAAAAATATTCTTTTGTATCTTAAATGCCTTATATATTTCTTTCCAAATAATTTTCATAAACTCTTTTCCCAAAACTTTGCCCTTTGATTAAAAAAAAACACATTTGTTTGCACCTCCATGAGTGATTTTAATGTGTTCATTTTTAACCAACAGCCTACTTTCATAATTAATGCCTGAAGTTTTCAATTTTGATAGGCTCTAAGTAAAATTACAGCCGTTTAAGGGATGTTAACCTGCGACTACATCTAAATAACCTTTATAATTAGAGAAGAGCGGCTCAGTTCATAATAATGCAGACTGCAGTTATGTTACCTTCATATCTATAATTCATTCAGGAAGCTTGTTAAGTAAATTGGCCGTATTAGGAGGCTGGTTTGGTGACGCATAACACAAGAATCCTGGTTGCACTTATTGCACAAAGTGTGTTCCTTGTCTTTTATGAGCCCGCGTGTTACTGAGGTCAATTCGTATGCAGAGTGCTAGGACGAAACATATACTGTACCTAACCAAGACTGTATTCCTGCATCAGACGAAATCAGCTAATCATTTGAATCAGTTATTTTTTAGCTATGTTTAGTTGTGAAACCGTACCACTCGCCACAAATGTCAAACTCCTTCCGACACGACTGGGAAGTGGATTAAACCATTTGGGGACTGATAACATTTTGCAAAGCTTCCCACTGAGAGTTTGAAAGCTGAATTTCTCACGTTACTGAACGGGGTTTGTTTATGTTTGTAGCTCGATATTTTCTGGTTTGCAGGCTATAGGAAACCATGAGTTAGAGGTTAAAACCGTGGGCGTTAAATGCTGCATATGAGGGATCGCAAGCCTAAAGAGTCATCTAAAGAACCTTTAGAAAAGAAAAGGTTGTTGTTTATATTACTTGCGTGGGTCGCTAAACCAAGAGGTTTGCTTGTTTGTTTGTTTAAAAATATTTTAAAAGATTTTCAAAATATTTTTCAGACATGCAGTTTGAAATATTAATGTATTATAAAAATAGTAATGCTTATCAGTGATTTTTTTTCATAAGCTCACACATTCCAATTCATAAAATGAAGTCGGATCTGTAATGGCTATTACAGTATAATGTTTTGTTGATTTGTTACTCCAAATTATATGTTCAAACAAAAAAAAACGAATGTATACCGTAATTAGAATATCTATGTTTTTTTTAAAAAACTGTAAACACATGCCAATAGTTTAAAATTTACCCTTAAAAGATTCCAAACCTACAAATAAATACTTAATGTAAAAAAGTTTTGCTGGGAACATAAGGTCATGTCTCCTATCACTGATTAGCACCGTGATTGTCAGTGTTTCAGCAGTGTTTACCAGCAAATAAAAATCGAAATCACACTGTAATAAAAATATAAAATGATGGATGTAGGTATCATAATATTCATAACTATATAAAAAAAATAAAAACTCTAAATAGGAACTTAATGTGAGTTGTGTGAATCCAATACAGAAATGATGGGAAAGTGACCTCTTAAGCGGAGGGTGTAATTCATCGGGGGTACTGTGTTTACAGCGCCGCACGAGAGCGGGACTGGGTTCATATGAGAGGGCGCTGCAGTGCTTTTGTTGCGGCTTGTATTGTTAGCCGGCTAACTTAACATCTGCTGTGATTTAAGTGGAATTAAATGACAAAGGCAACATGCTTTCTCGCTTACTAAAAGAGCATCAAGCCAAGCAGAACGAACGGAAAGAACTGCAAGGTAAATTGTTTTTACATATATCGTTTTTTTATATGAGGCCTAATATTGGTTGAAAGCCCGCCGCTTTCGTGAATACGGATACCGAAGCTAGTTGCTGAATTTCACGCGAATCCACTTGCAGAGCCGCTGTATAAACGCCAAACCCGAGGCGTTTCCACATCCTTCAGCCCGCCTTCTTACTCCCGTTTTGTGTGCTGATTGGTTAATGTGTTGTCAGCTCAATTTTTTAGTGGTTAATAGGGCTGCCAGTCTTCAGTCAGTTGTGTTGCAGGAAGTTACAAGCGCAGTTCCATACCTATATTTGTCTACATATATATGTATTTTTTTTTAAAATATCGTTCTGATTTTCTTGCGTTTATAACTGAGAAACGTAATTACTCAAAAGGAGCATGTAATACAGGAAAACGTACGAACACAGAAAAACCGTTTTCACTGTAGCAGCTGGTTAGCTGCATTAGCAAGGTGTTTAAAAAACTAAACATACCAAGTGCTGTTGCTCTTTCACTGTTGATTTTCCAGCAATGCCATCATTTTAAAACACACAAAACAGTTTTTTTGTTAATTGGTCAATCAGACTCAATTATGAGCGCTAAACCATAAATCCTTCCAGTGTTTTCGTTCTGTCTCATCGGTTATACAGTATTAAGTTGCAGCCAAGTTACCAGTCTTCTGATGATAAATTCCTGATATCCTGATGAAATCAGATTCGTGTAAAAGAAGCACGTGGTATATGAGCGTTTATTTAATCAGTGCAGTCAAAATAAATTGTCGCTGCAGTTTTATACATTTATAAACAATATTATAGTGTGAATTTAAAAGTTAACACAGTTTAACTTTTTTTAAACAACCTACGTGAGCGTAAATGTAAAGAAGATACTTGGAATAAAAAAGTCAACACTTCAGCTTATTTATTAGGGCCTCCTAAATAATACAAGCTTTGTTGTTGGTGTTATCTGCACTGTGACCGTTTGGCCTTGTAAAGCTGTGCTATAATACTGTCTCCTGAACTTACTGAGAAGTGAAGATCATCGGGGTTCATATACTTTTCAAAGCTAGTGAACTCGTGTCCAACTCATGAATAGGAGAATCAGTTCATTGGTTGTTAACTGGAGATCAACCTCCCTTCTTCACAGCTTATGATCAAAGCTTGGTTCAGTTGGGCGCCAAAGGATGCTCTATTATCATGTTGTGAATTTTGAAAATGTAATTTTAGTTCACTACTGTTGCCCCCCCCCATATTCCCAACACAGAGAGGCGCAGACGAGATGCAATAACAGCTGCCACCTGTTTGACGGAGGCGTTGGTGGACCACCTAAATGTTGGGTAAGGTAGACTGCTACACAGTGGTGGCCAGTCCCACGTGGTCTGCTGCAGGGTTCTTTCAGTGTTGATTCTTTCTCTTTTTTTTTTGGACAAATGCTTTATGGACTCTTGCCCTTTTTAACCTCTTCATCTGTGCCTCTTGGTGCCACATCAGGCACATAACAGGAGCCAATCCTGAAACAGCTGTTATCTGTCAGAAAGGTGATGAGAGTTTAGTGCAATTAAACTACTACTGCAGTTTAAAAACACATAGACCATCAGAAGGGGATACATATGCCAGGAATAATGAATGCTGGAGCTGCTGGTGAGTTTGCAGCACAAACATCACATTAGTTTAGTCCCTACAAATGTTTTATTGCCAAAACGTGGTTGTATTTGTTTTACTCTTACGATCTTAAAAATGCGGAAAAAGGTTCTTTGTGGATGAAGTGGCCTTTCAGCTTGGGGCTGGTAGACTGTGTGTTCTCCAAAAGGCTTTGTACATAAAGAAGCTGAACACATACTTCATAAATGTCAACAAAATATCATCTGGATGATTCTGGGAAGAGTGGCATAGCAGATGTAATTACACACACTGTTTACACAAGGAGAATGCATAAGCCCCATTGAAATTGTGTAATGATGTAATACTACATAGACATGGTGGGGGTGGGGTTAATATGACTTGCTATAACAGGGTCCTTGTCTCATAGGTACTGTATGTGTCCAATTTGAATGTGTGACAGAATGTGATGTGCTGTCACACTCCCGTGAGCTGGAATAAAAACACTCCGGTGTAGGATGGAAGCAGCATCCCAGATGACCTCACTCTGAGTCTGATGGCAGCTTGTGGCTTGGACCTGCTTTCCATTTATATTTCGGATCAAATTGATGGCCAAGCATTGTAGCAGTAGGAGTGCAGTTTTTGGCCACAACTGGATCTCTGAAGTGGTTTGCAGACAGCTGGTGTCTGTGTTTCAGCAGTGTGCCAGGGTCCCTTTCAATACGTGTTTGTCATCGGAACACAGAATGCATTTAACTGACGGATACTTATGTCAGCATTTTTATTATAAGGCTTTCTCCCTAGATCACTGTTCTGAGCATTTGTACAGTGTGTGTATACATAATTCATACAGGTGTATTAAAACAGGTGATCAACACAAGGCACGGTCAGTAACATTCGTTTACGTTTTATGTAGCAGATGCTATTGTCTAAATTGACAGGTGAGAATTGTAGATAAGTGTCAGATGGTGTCGTTGGAGAAATTGGAGTTAGAGGCTTTGAACAAGGATTCAACCGTCTCTGCCAGTCATGGGATTTGAACTAGTGACCTTCTAATCACAGGCACAAAGTCCTAAACTTTAGAGCCAAGCACCAGCTACCATGAACCTTTCTGTCCATCTGTCTTCCAGCCTCTCATCTAGAAGGAGGTTATTGGGGCAGTGCACCAGGACTGCATCGTGGTCATGTGGGGTTCCAAAATATGTTGTCACACAGTCATGCCGTATGTTATATAAGAAGTCATCCTAATGCAAGATCTTCGCGTATTTCCACCAGCTCCTGTGTTGTGGGTCGTGTGTATGAAATGCTTTTTACAAAAGAAACAGTTATTGCTTATTGATAGGATTGAAAAGTTACAAAGTATCTAAGAACAAGACCTGGATCTCCCTACCCAGACGTTAGGGGCTGATGACAATCATCCATTCATCCACTCATCTTCAGTAACTGCCCACCCAGTTATGGTCCTCGTGTAATTAGATCAAGTGGTCAAATTGCATGAGAATGCAAACATTCTCACCTGCACATTCTGGAAATACTTTGTCAGTCTGTTAAAAGCAGCAAGATGCTTTTTCATAAATGACACTTTTGGTGACGGCTTTCTAAAAATACAGTTCAGCATGAATGTGTAAATGCCCTTGCCTTTCCGCCACCCTTATTTCAGGATGACCTTCCGGTCCCATTACTGGAAGCACTTCGTTGGCTTTATTGATCAAGTATGTGGTCCGGCAGCGTGATTAATGATGAGGTCATGTGATTAATACTTAATATTGATTATTTTAACGAGGAGCTCGCCCAAGATCCTGGTCAGCAGTCTGGCTGGGAGTACTGTTGCTGTTTTAATGTCAGGGTTATTTTGATGCTACTGCTCCAGGTGTATTAATAGCTGAATCACACAGACCTTGGACTCCACAGTGTGTGAAAGTTGACATTCTGGCAGGCACAGCTGACATAGCTTCTGTCAGTTACGCTTTACGTTTGTGTGTTTGTGAGTGTGGTTTACCTTTTGGCTCCCTGAAACACTTTACGGCTTCTCTGTCTTTGTAAACGTGTCCGCAGCTGTCGTCACTCGGCACATGTGCGCATCTTTCCCGCCTCAGGGTGGCCCAGGCCTACGTCAACCAGCGGAAGCTGGACCATGAGGTGAAGACGCTGCAGGTGCAGGCCAGCCAGTTCGCCAAGCAGACGACGCAGTGGATCAGCATGGTCGAGGGCTTCAACCAGGCCCTCAAGGTATGCGGCATCCCCTACCACTGGTCTGCGTCTCTCCACAGGGGCTGATTTTCCATAACCTTTGGTTTCCGAGTCTTTGGTTTTTAAGTAAGTGCTTAAACATTTTAGTGATTTTTCCCACCTGTAACCATTTGTCAGTTTGTTGGGGTGGGGATGGTAAATAATTAGTTACATTTAAATACAACCGTCTGTCTTCCAACCAGTTCCAAACTGGTTAGGGTCACAGGGATGGCCTGGAGCTTCTCCCAGCCAGCTTAAGACAGTGGAAGTTATTGTTATTTTTAATAATAATTTGTGAACAATAATATTTTTAAAACCCCATAGCCAAGATAAATCAAGTAAGAAACATGTGAATTCTTGCGGTATTTTCACCGTAGGTCATAAGCTATGACTAACACCAAGACTACTTGGATAAGCTTAAGCACCTGCGGCAGCAGCTTAATCAGATAACATGGGATTAGCTGCCCTGGCTGTTCCTATTTTTTTTTTTGTTTAAATTTCGCAACGAACAGTTGACCGGAGCTGATGTGTAACAGCCGCTTCTTTGTACGCGTGTAGCTCATGCCGTTATGAACCAGCTTGAGAGTGAGCAGGCTGCTGGTGATATAGCGGTGAGTAGTTCCCTGGGATCTTGTACAAATGTGGCCACGCCCCTTTAGATCAAAAGGGGGCAGAGTGCCGGTGAACCAGACTATCAGGTGTCTCTGGGCCCCCACAGACCCTGACTCACAAGCCCCGCTTGGTTTTCTACACCCTGGGAGGCAGAGACCGCCCACCCGCCCCCCCTCCGGCCTGGGTCTGGATGGTTCCAGAAGAATTTCCTCACTCTGTTTCACTAGAACTTGAAGCAAACCTAATATTCACCTTCAGAAGGAATAGAACACTCTATATGCCATAAACATGCGGCATTTTTATAACATATTTAAAATAGCTTAATGTGGCCTTTTATATCAAGCAAGTAATCTGGAAAATCCCTCATGATATATGTTTATGTTATTTAAGTGTGTTACATGTATATGTCAAGTTACATTCCAGCTTTTCTCCTTCTTTAAATGTATTTTAAATGTGTATTGTCTGGTTTAATGCAGGTTGATTTAACTCTAAATGTAAAGAAGGCAAGTTATTTGCTTATTGAGCTGCACATTAATTCTGTTCAGGGTCATGAGTGGGGGTGGAGCCTGGGCCGCTCCCTGGATGGGGTTCATCGTAGCTTAACCAAATGGCAGCGAGTAGCATAGTGGTTAAAGCTAATCTAACGGCTATGGATTTGAGTCCCAGCAGGCCTGCAGTTGTTCTCTAGCACATTGCTGTTTAAATCACGGTCCTCAGGGTCCGAGCCCTGCTGATTTTCCCGCCTTCCTTTACCTGTGACCCAGGAGTGAATCAGGGCTGGCAGAGAATCAGTAATTATTAAAGTAACTGCCTGGGAAAACTGAAGACAAGGCCTGGATTTGGAATTGAAGGCCAGATTTTAAGAGCCCTGGTCTAGACCAAGACCCTTAACCTGTGTTGCTGCAGTGAGATATATGGCCATGAATGTAAGCTGACAGGCTGAATTCTGCTGGTCGTTTTTGTACTCATTGGGATATTAAAAACCGGCATAGAGTCTGCCCTCCAGCGCCAGGTGACAGACCCCGCAGATTCTTTGGCGTAACCCCATCCTCGTCATCGCCTTTGTTGTCGCCATTTCCCGGCAGATGTGAGCCACACCGGACAGCACCTGTCACAGCTGCTTTTAAAACCGCCTTCGCTGTTGAATGGGGAGGGGGTGTCGAGACGTAGCGTGACTCTGAGTCATGGTGGCACAGTAAAGGCTGGTGGTTAGGCTGCCCACCGGCCTGCATGTCTCTATCACTGACCATGAGCTCAGTTTGCTTTGCTGTATCAGTTACTACATAGACAAATGAATCACCGGGGTCTGTGCACAGGGGATATTTTTATCATGTATGCTCAGCATTTACAGACTTGTTTTTGTACAAAAATTATCCCATGGAAATTTAAGACTGTAAAGGAAATCTCTGAACAGCACCTGTGCACCTTATGGGTCTACAATGTGGAAACATCTCTTTATCGCCCTCTAGTGTTGCATCCACAGGCACTCATTCATAGCTGTTAGACTGTATGGATACAGTGCAACCTTGCCTTTTTTTTGACAAACGCAGGAGGTTCAGTAGCAGTTACATTCACCGGTACCCTGCTTTAGATGTCAGCTGGCATCACTGTGTAGTGGTGTGCAAAATGAGCCACTTGGAGGCCACAGTGGATAAGATTGTCTTGCCTGCTTTAACCCTGTGGGAACTTCTACAACAATCTGTGGAATGTAGGATGAACCAGTTAGCGATGGGAAATTTCCTGTAATCCCACCAGACTTATTACTCCAGTAATACCAGTACCAGTAAGCAAATTTAATTGTATGTGAATGCAATGTATTGGAGCAGGGGTAGGCAGCCCTGATCCTGCAGTGCCGTATCCAGCAGGATTTCCATCCTACCTGGCCTCTGATGAACCACACCTGATCTCAGGCAGATAGTAACTCATTAGGTACGATAGAATACCTGCTAGATACTGGCACTCCAGGATTATGGTTGCCTACCCCTGGATTAGAGTAATGGAGGGTGCCTACCCTAAGAAGGGAAAATCCATTAGCCTTTTTGGAGGTGCCTGCATGTGAAATTTGCTTCTCTACATCTGTGTTGTACAGGAGATTGGAGATGTGGAGAACTGGGCGCGCAGCATCGAGATGGACATGCGCACCATCGCCACAGCATTGGAGTACGTGCACAAGGGTCACCTGCAGGCTGCCTCCTCTTAGCCCCGCCTACCTCTGCTGATAGGCTGACACACAGCAGGGGGCGTGGCCAGGGCCTGATTACTCCCTCTCCAGGATGTTGTGCCGCTCTGAATGCCTGTGCGCTGGGACGTGAATGGCTTTTTGGTTCTGTGGTAGGTTGTTGTGATGTAGGAAGGCTGGCAATAAGCTTATTCCTGTGTTGGAAAAGCTAGCTGTCCCCATGCTATGATAACCCAGGCTTTAAGTCAGAATGGGGTTTTTCCAAAGGATGATCTGGGGTGGAGCAGAATGAATGTTTGAATTATGTAACGTCTTTGAAAATAAAACGCATTAAAGTTTTTGTAATATATATATATATATATATATATGTTTTCTAAAAATAGCAATATATAGATTCTTAAAATAGCTTTTATTTTCTTAAAGTCTACTTGTTTTGTTTGCAATTTTGTACATAAACTTTATTTTTTTCCCTGGGGGTAATATTTATGCTATAGCACATTTCTTGGACATAGCTCCAAAAATATTAAAATGAAAATAATTTATGTGTTACAAAAATAAGTAATGGAAGGGCCCATCTCAGTAGACCTAGTGCTACGATCCCCACCTTTTTAAAAATAAAGTTATAGTATGTTTTTTCTGAATTGCTAAAACACTCCTTTCTTAGAACAAAACTGTGAATTGCTGAAATTCATTTATTGGAACTTTAAACAATGTTCATCTAGTTAGACACAATTTGGAGATCATGAGTACACCATTTTGGAAAATTCAGGAAACATTTTCATTCATCAAAGTACATTTTGTACCGGGGGAGGCAATTGGGGCCAATTCCAGGAAACACAAGGTGTAAGGCAGAGGACACCCAGTTGACTTTCTAACAAGTTACGATATATATTTTAAGGAGTAACTGAAATATCCATCCCATAACAGTTGGATTTATTTAATAACAGGTCAAATGCTAGCTCAAGCACCAGGATTTATTATCACGTGATGTAAGTTGTTACGGGTGCTCAATGCTGCGTGTTTACATGTGTGTTTTGCAAACATGATGTAATACTTAATTACCTAAAGGACCATTAGACCAGCTGCTACAAATGCCACGCCGTCGTGCTGGGGTTATAAACCTCTCTGATATCGTTGCTTTCCTGGAAAATCCCTATCCGGTTGTACGTAACCATGAAAAGTAGACGGGACGTGAGATTTCGCGTTTTGGATTTGCTCTAGTTTATTTTCATGTTTTTACCTGGAAGACAAAGAGCTTTTGGAAAAAACACAGGAGATGCTGAGTACTTTTTTTGTATCGCGCTTCACTTCCCTCATAGGCCGTAAGTAATGAGACCCATTCCCCTTCTGTCTTTGTCTATAGCAGTGTGAGGTTCTTAGCTCTGATTCACATTCATTTTAACATTGAAGCCCACAATCGTAATCCAGCTAGCTTACTTTTGTCGAAAAATATAAATAACTACTACGATAAATGTTTATTGTGCATGTTTAATTTTATTAAAGTTAGAATTCCCTACTCACGGCTAATTAAAGTCTAAGATTTACCTAAGACTAATGAAAGCACAAAACATACGACGTTCAGCAGCCAGCCATCCCAACCTCTCCCGGAGTCTCCCGCAAATTGACAGCCGCTCCCTGACACCCGCAAATGATGTGCAATGTACCGGAAATATGTCCTTCCTATAGTCATAGGTGGTGAGAAGACGTTTTACCACTGCAACGTCGCCCCAAATTTTACCACCGCTCTCTAGCCCCGGTCAGCAACATTTACCCCCCAGTCGATAATACGGATGCGGTATTACCGTAATACCAGCCAAGCACTGACCAGCCCCCGACCTCGGGATGCCTCATATGCTTGCCTGAAATTAATATCCGTAAAGTGGGATATCTGGGTAGGTGAAACCAAGAAATGCATTGGTTTTAGCCATGCCAATATCTGGAAAATTGAAATTATTCCAAATGAATGAATACATAAATCTCATTTTGGACTCTGCACCCGCGTCGCCCCCTTGTTTTGGTTATCATACTGCCCTTTTACGCACGCAGGCGCACACACTGCGGATTATAAACAACAGATCTGTCTTACATAGCCATAGGCAGTCAGACAGTGAGGCTACAGAAACAAATCAAGAGTCGGGGGGATCCTGAAGAAAGGGAAGATCAAGGTGTATGTCATCTGAAACAGTGAACAAAAAGAAAAAAGGTATGTTTTTAAATTAATTGTCAAGGTTTAGATGGGAGTGTGCTGTTTAGTTGTCACGAGCAGGACTGTTTTCAAATTCTCTTAGGTTTTATTTTTTTATTTAGTTTTTGTGTTTTCAATATCAGTTTAGATGTATATAGTTTTAGTCTTGTTTTTATTTTCTGAAAATGGTATAGTTTTCGTTTCGGTTTCATTTTGTTAAAAGCATTTAGGCGCGCAGCTCTTCCAGCTTTCAAAAGATGAATTAATCCGCAGTGTCTTTAACCCTTTTTCTGGGTGTGTTTTATTTTGAGCAACGTAACAGACTCTTAAACATTGTCTCCATTATTCTCAG
>JAODLD010000136.1:2804293-2848153 GCA_026781065.1 Mormyrops boulengeri
TGATCCTGTTTGTACCTCCGGGATGTTCCTTAGAGTCCATTTCTGTACCTTAAAAGGTACAATTACCTATATATAGCCAAGTGTACCATTGGCAAACCCTTGAGGGTACAGCCCCAGTGACAAGCAAAGGTACAAATTTGTACCCTTTTTTCTGAGAGTGCAGGGTAAAGCCATCTGAAGGAACCACAGGACTACACCCGAGAGCCTCCAGACCTACCTTGGTGCTTCTGATATCCATGTTGTTGCCTTACTACCACACAAGCTGTGTGGAGATTGCATTCATGGGAGGTTCCCCAGCACAAAACATTTGCTCGTGAAAATGTAAATTATTCCACCATTCCTTTGAATGACCCAAGATATTTTTGCAGAAATGCTCTCTGAATAGTTGAAATTGTTTTTGTTTTTGGCCATAAGAAAAAAATGTACAATCTTATCCCAAATGTCAGGGGTAAAAGCATTTTGATTCGAGGCTGATCTTCAGCCTGTCAACCTGAAAGAGCCGTGAATACAGATTCAGACCAACATATTGACAGGCAGAGCCGGACGCCCTCCTGGGTACAGCATCATGCTGGTCATGCTAAGGATTCCAGAAGGTCCAACAAAAAAATGAAATGTACGAAAATCAGTGTTTTTTGATAAATTAAATTAAGGCCATCATCCAACAGAAAAGTTTGATAAAATTAAACACAGTCCACATGTAGGTGTTTGCAAGCAGTTGTCCTAAGATTTCCTGTATCCAAACAATGTGTAAAGTTAAAAATTAAGTTTTCAATAATTTCTTTTTTTTAACTAAACTGTGGTTCGCGCTTTACCACTTTTGGAGACATGGCTACCAGTAAAAGATTAACCTGAAAAAAAAATAGCAGTCTTAATTTTTCGCAAACACCGCACTAACACTGTACGCCGTGCGTAACATTTTTTTCTTAATGGCTTCCAAAACGATAAAGAATGTACCCCAACACTACCCCAAGCCATGCCCCACCACTAGACTATGCCATGCGGTCCATTGTTTATTTTTATTATTACTCTGTATTCGTTCATTTGTTCGTAAATCGCAAACTTTTACTCTGTAAAATTTGTCACTGTTTCCATTGAGAGACGTGCCGCGTGACTCATTTCCCCGCACGTACAAGTTATCTTAGGTCGCCGATCACGGTTCGACTTCTGAGATTCAGATCGAGTTCTAGGTCATTTTTTTCGAACTGGTTGGTTCGACTTTTAAGAATTTCGAGTTCTAATGAGTTCGAGTACTGAGGTACCACTGTATATATATCCTCCCAACTCAGTTGCTTTGGGTAGAAGTATCAGATCAGTTTTTATTGCTAAAATTACATTATTGTAAGTGATTTCTCTATGTATAACAAGTATCTTTATGTATACTGTGACTTGATGGTCCATGTGGAATCTGGCATGCACCAGCAGGGGGTGATCAGCACCACGTGAGTCTATGCTAACATTGATTTATTCACATTTGACCACTACAATGACCAACTGGTTGCAGCTGGCAGCCATTAATTGCCCCAAAAAGGAGGCAGGACTGTTTTCCCCACCACTGGGGAGAAGTGGAGGAGGAAAAGAGAGGGCAAACTAACTATAAGGGTCCTATCTGCCCCAGTGAACAGTCTGCATGAAGGAGAACTGCCCCGAAGGGACTGCTGCCTCTTGACTGACCATGTCCATGCTGTGGGACCTTTGCCTAGATTGTACCATGTGCCTCAAGGAGTTTTAACTTCCACCCTTGTCTCTGGTGCCTCCCTGCTGGCACAATGCATATTTCTATAGCACATACTTCCATACAAATTAGCTTGTAAGATCCAGCAAATAATATGAGATGTGTTATGACCCCCAGTCACAAAGGCATTGACTGGACAATCCCTTCCTAGCTTATAAACTTGTGGCCTTCTAAGAAACTTCTAATTTGCCCATCAAAACACTGGCTAATTCTCCAGATAGTGTAATACTAGGGATGTTGGGGGGGGCGGGGGTCAGTGATAGAAAAACTTGCTGAGAAACTTGGTTTGGATTAGCATTAGATGTTTGGTTAGCGAGTGCATTACAGAGGTGATTGTATGCCTTTTATATAGGTGAGTTAGTCATCATTGCTTGTCAGTTAGGTTTGGCACTAGGTCACACTGAAGTCACAAATACAAGAAATAGTGTGTGTTTGTGCTTATGCTTAATCGTTTAACTACACTTTTTATGACCTGGTATCCCAGACATACATGGGTTGCTATACAAGCAAATAGGCAAATTTGCTTTGTCTCAATCTCAGTATTTGGTAAAATATGTAAATCACAACATTAAGCCTCCAGGTGTGATGTGTACCTCCTCCTTCTGAATGGGCTAAGTTACATCACTGACGGACTCTACAGAAAAGGTTGACTGAAGGGTAAACTGGATCAACCAGTAGGCCTATTTGATGAGTGACCTGTAATAAGTCCTGTGTGTGAAATACTGTCAGTTTTCTTAAAATATGTATTAATGTGCAGCACACAAAACATAACTCAATAAATATTAAAAGACCAGACACCAAAAAGTAATACAGCAATAGTGGTCACGAGAGTTATAAAATATACAATCCATACATTTTGACACATAAGCCAGAGACAAAAAATAGCATACCTTAATGGACTAACTTAATGTTTTAGAAGTGAAAACGTTTCCTTCACTTCAAAACAACCTTAGTTTGTTGAGATTTGGGGAAAAAAATTAACAGTCAAATTACTATTTGCGTCTGCTGGTGTTCTAAGCTCAAACAGGGTATGACAAGTAGACCTGTGTGAAAGTAGATGATGTCCGTTTCCAAGTAAACCGGAAATACGGGTTGTGAAATACCAGTTACTTTTTTAACGCGTTAGTTAATGACCATCAAATATAATCCCAGAAAGCATACATGCACCATTGATATATTTGGCACATTCATGCGAACGTCAACGAAACTTCGTACTTTGATCATGTGTGATATTTTAGGTAAACAGCCTTTGGCTGTAATTTCTGCAAATACTTGTCAATGAATGATCTAAGTTAGCTTGGTTTGTTTTTCTCATTGGTTACTTTATTAGCTCGCTGCCACCTCCACGTGAGCCCAGCACTAGCGAACTCTGCCATATGCTTCGGAAAGGCGCACAGTCCTGGCAGTACGGAGCCGCGACAGGACGCAGCTGGGATTAAGATACTTAAACTGTGTATTTTCGAGATTGCATTTGGATTTAACCAGGCAGCTGGACCATACTGTACATTTCTTTTAAGTTTATTTATTAGTAGCTGCTTATTCTGAACCAAAAAATATGTATTCTTTGAAATCCATTCGTGTTGCTAACCTTGGGGTTTTAGAGTTGCTGGTAAAAGATGCGTCAAGAAAAGTTTTGCATCGGTGTGAAAACAGAATTTTAGGGAGCCGATTGTATTGCTCGGCACCTCAGAATAATTTAATTAAAGAGCAAGTTGGTTTGGACCGGGACCAGACGCATTGCCACGAGTAAGTGTTTTCTGGAAACTTATAGGTTGGTTACGTTAAATAATCCATATAGCGGCAAGGCAAGTTAATTCCAAACCCCAGAGGGAAAATATGGATACATTTGCTTAACTTTTCATAAGAGACACGTGAAATGCGATAAACTTAGATTATGGATTTGTTTTAAGCATACAGGATATTGCATGAAAATCCAATAAACTGTATATCAGCGAAATTTCACATATATGCTACATAGTTTGATATTGAAGAAAGAAGTTCGTATGGAAGGGATCAAACGTTTTTATATTAATCTTTCTCTAGCAGTTTTCCGAATAAGGAGCCATATATTCTGACATCTTGGGCAATTTTCCACTTAAAAATTCTTATTCTATTGCAATTTGCAAATCAAACAAACTTTAAATGGAGCTTTGAAGGCACACGCTGATTAACAACTCGATACGATGAATAATTTTGCATATTTTAGCAACCGACCTTTGATGAACGCTGTAAACTTTTCAGTTTTTCGATAAATCATAAACGATACTATCTTTAAAGGCCTTATGTCGGAATATCAATGCGTTTATCTTCTACTTCTGTTGCTGACTGGTGTATTTTTGATTTCCTTAAATTGTATTCCCCAAAACGAACCTTTTCCGTCATGTGTCTAGGTTTAAACTGGAACCTGCGGTGTATCCACTGTAACTGTGAAATACTGTTGTTTTTGTGATCCGTGATCAGCGTGTCTCATGGGAAGTTTGTGCCATATTGTACTTTATTTATGTCACCTGGCAGGAGTGTAGCCAGATCGGGACTCAGCCACAAATTGGATGACATGCTGTTCTACACAATCAGCGAGGGAGAGGAGAGGATGCCAATTTCCCGCTTCATCTCTGTGAGTTTGGGCAAAAACTGATGCATTCTTTTCACATACAGACAAAATAGTATGTTAATATCAAGGGCTTAATAAAGAGTTGGGCATCAATTTCCAGCTAAAGTCCTTCTTGGAATGCTGTCATACAGGTTCTGAAGAAGTAAAGGAATATTGGACCTTTCTTCAGAAAGTGATGCCATCCATTCGTTGAGGGAAGTGAGAGACTGAAATCTATTCTATGCTTCCATGAAGGTTCATCAGTGTTTAGATCTGGTGACGGGAGGCCGTGGAAGGTGTTTGATGTTATCCTAATGCTCTGGAAATTATTGTAGAATTTATTTAGCATCATGTGGGTGCATTATTGTTTTGGAATAGGGGAACATTATGAGGGAACAGGGTATGCTGATAGACATAGGGATATAGATATGGAGTAGTTCAGTACGATGTTTAGTGTCCAACATGGAAACAGCATAATACTGTTGTGTTGTATGCATATAAACAATGTTTTATAGACTATTAGAAAAATAAAACAAAATTAAGAGGTTGTGTGTCGTTCGTTTAGTCAAAGATTAGAAGAAATTAGTGGAATATATATCACCATGACCTTACTGCATAAACATATGAACAGTAAGATGTCATAGCCATAATGTCATATGTCATAGCCATAATGATTTTGAAATTTACCTCCTATGCCTCCCCCCTGAAAATAATCTGAACTCACTCCTGCCTTTCGCAGAAGTGTTTTCCAAATGACAGCCCTGTCAGAAATCCCAGCTCTGAGTAACTCACGGCATGTGCTTTTTGTGGAGACCGGGTCACAGACATGGTGATTCGGTTCTCTGGTAATTTCTGAGATCATGGCTATCATTTTGAGTGTCTGTCTATCCTATTGAGCTTTGACATTTTCACCATTATTCCTCTACACTAACACAGTTTGTCCATGCTTGGGGTACGCTGTCATGATTTTTGAGACCGTTCTCCTTGACACATTAAATAATTTTGCTCTCTTGGCATTAGTAATTCAGGCCCTGACTCTAAGGCTTCTGTGTTACCTCATATTGCTTTTAAAACTCAGATAACAAAAGTGTGAGTTATGAGACCTCATTTACAGCTCATACCTACTGCTAAATTAACATGTCTTGCCAGTGTAGCAGCATTTTCAGCTATAATCTAGCTATATCAGAGTACTTTTTCATGTGGCCCTTCTCCACCCCTTGTACATGCTCACATGCAGACCAAAATGGTGGACGCAATTTTAGTTTCCTAGCGTGTTAATTCGCCAGCCTTGCTGTATCACGATGTAAGGTCCTCTTGAGCCGTTCAGTCCCAACATTGCCAGCAGTGTTAATCACCCATGCCTTATTAAGCACGTGAAACACAAAACGGCCTGACCATGTGACAGTCAGCCTCTTGGAAGATTGGGTTCAGAGGTTCTGAAACTGTCCATGTCGACTGACAACTTTTATTGGGGCATATCAAAGAACCATGTACATAAAAGTCTATTGCCATCCATCGCCCGACCTTTCGCAGCGTGTGTTGGCCGGCTGGTGGGAGAAGGCTTCACCGGCGGCCTCGGTGTCCCTCACCCTATCAATTTGCTCAGGACAAGCCAGCAGGCCCTGGTTCTATTAAAAGACACCACGTGCCATGACATCTGTTTAGGTGGCAGCCCCGCCCTGCACAGAAGCTCCGTGCGCCTGGGCCTCTTGATTCACAGTTGTTACTGAGGTAGGGGGACGGCAGATATTTGGCTGCGGGCAACAGCGTTTTTAATGGTCTGTCTATTATTAAATTACAGACAATGTAATGGAACCATTTGCAGTTTAATGCATACAAAAACAGAAATAACTATTTAAACGTGAACATAAATACGTGGCATGTCGAATATAGATGAGCTTGAGATCATTATAGAGCTTATTTGCAACGTGGTACAGTTCCTGAATCCCTGACAGATGTCCTGTGATTCCCATGCTGTCATCTTTGCCCGTGTCACATGTCACATGTGCCCAATTCCACACGGCTGGCCTGTTGTTTTGCTTCTGCTCATCACCCACCCAGACTGTCTGAGCTGCCACAGCTTTGAGGCATTTTTCAAATTCTAGTCAAGATTTGGAATGGTCTGCAGTGGGGGTGGCCAACTTGATTGCCCTACAGAGGGAGGGCCGGCCCCTCCCTAGGGTTACCGGAACTGTTTTTCTTAAAGAGACACCATCCTGTGCCCTTTCTCTAAACCCTTTCCCCAAGACCTTTTGGAGAGTTTTTTCATTTACTTGTTGCATATGTTGAGACTGTTTCCCTGAAAATAAAATCCCAGAGCATATCAACAATATTTTTAAAACTTAAACATCTGATTACAGAAATGTTCTGTAATAATTCGTGAAATCTTACGTATGGTCAGTGAGATCAGTGATATCTTTCTTCTGGATATATTCATGCCACGTGGGCTTTAAGCTTGTGGTCAGCATTTCATTCTTGGCACTCATTAGGTTTGTATGCAATGCACACAATTTGAGTAACTCGTTTTGGATTTTTATTGGGTAGTGTATCTTACTCTGGCATGGGTATGAGACTTCAGAAGAGTAGGTATATGACAAAATAGTGTGGAGCAGTAACATAAATACAGAAATATAGGAGTGAACACCAGTAAACATCAAACCTGAAAATGGTGGTACTCAAGTTTTGCTTGCACGTTTGGTAAACTATCTGTTTTTAGACCCAAGGGGATATGTTCATGTACATGAAACAGCCAAAGCAGCAGACCAAATGGTAGTGGAGGAGAGTACCTTCTTCATCGCTTCTGACCTGCCAATCATTTTCTAGGCACTGAAGAGCCACGGCCTGCTGACCTCTGACCCCCGTCTGCGGGACTGCATGAAGAACCTCCGGAATGCCGTGCAGGAGTCCATCGGTGATGTCATGATGGACCGGAAGCTCTTCCAGAAGTGAGAACCGTTCTTAAGAGATTGCATGTCATTCCCAGGTTCTCAGAGGGAAGGAGGGGCTATTTCTAGCACGACATTTAGGAGGCCCTCCCCAAGTAAAAGGTCAGAGTCGCGCCCTGTTTTAGCGGGTTCGGAGCGTGGAGACGGAGCCGGTGGTTCGAAGGTGCCTGACAGCGGAAGGCGCTGGGTGGATTGATAGCCGACAGCTGGTGTGGTTTTGACGGGAACCCATATGAGGCCTGAGAGCGGACCGAAGAGAAAGCTGTTGGCCCAAACACTGCAGCTGTACCACACTACTGTGGTTATGTATCTTTTATTTCAGGGAAATATTCTGATTGGCTCTGATCAAATTCCACTGTCTGTGAGTGATTGGTCATGTCTGTCCTTGCATATAGCAACTTACCTATTGACACAACTCAATCGTTTATGTTATCTGAGTTTAGCCACTGCCCTGAAAGCACTTACTAATACACTAGGGTAGATTTTAGAGGCAATAATTCACAAAACCACATTTTTTTGGCTGTGGGAGAAAACTGGAGGAAGTACAGGGAGAACATGCACACACTGAATCTTAGTCAGTGATCAAACCCCTTAACCCTGGCAGTGTAAGGCTGTTGTGCTGCTTTGGGAAAACAGGAAATTGACAATACACTGTCAGTCACTGCCTGCTTTAACCAGTGATGGAACCAGCAGGAACTGGGTTAAACCGTGATTGGCAGGGCACAGAAATCTCACCCACTCTGGCCTCCTTTGTAAATGTCACCCTGGAGAGCAGCCTAGATCTTTTTTTGATGACAGTTTTTAATCATATGTACCCAACACTGGCCAGAGCAGCAGCACGATATTTCATCAGCGAGTCATGTGACTCCCTCCAGGTCAAGTCACACCGTCCTTATACCAGCACAGGGGACAAGAAATTCCCCCAGGACCACGGTGTGAACTGCAGACAGCAAATGACAAAGGGGGTGGACCTAAGCCTGTATATACATCAAGTCAAGTCACACCTTATTGTCATTTCAAAGTATGTAGACATACGAGAAAACAAAATAGTGTGTGTCTGAGACTTTAAAAATGGATTTACACATAAGAAAACTCAAAACACACGAGACAATAATGAATAAACAAACAGATATGCTATACTAACAGTGCAGCTTTTGACTCAAGCTGTGCAGTCAGTTTGACTGTTTCTCTTTCAGCCGTTTGCCATAGTGGATTCAAAAAAACAATAGTGCCTGATTATGTAAACAATGGTAATAATGGTAAATAATTGAAGCAGCATGGAACAGTAGAATAAAAACAACAGTGTCAGTATAGAGTGACAACAAATAAACAAAGAGTAAAGTGATTTGTGCCAGCTGACTGTCCACAGGTGTCTTCATGCTGGCAGTGAACAAACGTAGAGGATGTAAGAAGATATGGGCTCATGGAACATCTAGTCATATTTAAATGGCATGTTTACAATGTGAGAAGGTCTCAGCAGGGACTGTGTCATCCCGAATGGACTCTCTGGAATCAATGGTTCTCGGGTGGTCATTGCCAGATACCTTGGAGAGTTTTGATGCAGCAGTGGCCATCCAAACTGGTGCATACTAGTTGGAACGAGGTTGAAACTGGCATTAGTGGGGCCTTTTCGAAAGTGCCACATGTTGTCAGTAGTGTTGCATCCAGTGAGATGTTGGATGGGTAGGACTTGCAACCAAGTGTGTTGAGTGGTTTTATTGTTTGAAGTTGTTTTGCTGCAGCTGCACTTTTTGTATCGCTACTACTTAATCAATATGCTACTTCTAATGTATAGCCCATGTCACATACTGTGTAGCTGTGAAGCAGGTGGCAGGTGTCTGGCCAGGAGTATTGTGTTGATTATGCCCACCTGTTCCTCATGTCGTTGGCACTATAGATGTTTGATGTTTTTTTCATCCCTTGTCCTCAGTGTGCCTGCCTAGATTCTGGCACTCATTCTCTTCAGCGTGACTGAGATTGTTGTCCTTGACGCCCACCTCTGCATCTGCTTTTCGTTTCTTTTTTTTTGTTTGTTTCATACCAAAATATCTTATTTTGTTTTCCACGCTTATCCGCTGTATAGTGTGTTAATCCCCATTCCGACCCAAAACTGTAACCCCACGACCTTTGCCCCAGGTGTGTTGGAGGAAATATTGTCCTCCTGACTCAAGCCTTCCGGAAGAAATTCATCATCCCTGATTTTGAAGCCTTTGTTTCCAACATCAATAAAATCTACCACAAAGTCCAGAGGCAGGAGGAAGGGCAGGTGGGTATTTCTGCGAGCTCCACCTCAAGCCTGCCCATCCCCAAGATGTTTTTGTCCTCGGTTGCCTTGACAGTTGCATCCCATGTGACACTTTGTATGCAGGTAGCCGACTACATCCCCCACCTGGCCAAGTTTAGCCCCGACCTCTGGGGTGTGTCCCTGTGCACAGTGGACGGGCAGAGGTGAGTCATCTGTTGCCCATTTCTCCCTCTGTCTTGCCGTTGATTGGTTCTGTCATTTTGGTTTATATTTTAGCTGCTTTGCCACTATTAACTGGTTTCCTCACAGTTTGTCTTTCGAGGTTCTCTTCTTTAGGGCACAACAGCAGGTTCAAAACTTTAACCACCATGAAACCTGTTGCACTGTGTGTTTTGTTGATATTTCCATGTTATAGATAGATAGTTCTTAAATAGATAGTTCTTAAATACAGCAGTCAGTCATGTTAAATTTCTAAATTATTCCCCCACCACCCACAATGGCATGGTCTCTCTATCGTGGCAGGCACTCGGTGGGTGACACCAGGGTCCCGTTCTGCCTGCAGTCGTGTGTGAAGCCTCTGGAGTATGCCATTGCCGTGCACGAGGCCGGCACAGAGCAGGTGCACCGCTACGTGGGCAAGGAACCCAGTGGTCTGAAGTTCAATAAGCTGTCCCTAGACGAGGAAGGTGAGTGATGCGGCCAACGTATATCCCAGAATTCTCAGCACTGGTGTCTCGTTAGTATCTTGGCGAACCCTTCAAGTGCTTGATGGGAAGGTCAACGATAATGGAGTTTGTTCACGCGACTAAAGCCCAGTTAAACTGAAGACAGACACGGGTGATAAACATTTCCAGAAAGCTCTTTACTACACTATCTGGTTAATTCTTGCATCTGCCCATAAATGATTGACTACTCCAGTAAGACTGCTGGTAAGGTCATTTCCAGTTGTCCCACTCACATTTGATCTTGTTGCCTGCTGACCCACTTCTCGTGTTTGGTTTGGTATCTTATTGATTTCTTTTTCCCAAGTCGAGGTTGGTCCGCTGTCTGTTTTGACAAGCTGTTGCCCATCCCACAGACAAACCCCACAACCCCATGGTCAATGCTGGTGCCATAGTCATCAACTCCCTTATTAAGGTAAAGGCTCGTCCCATGGGGCTCAGCCCCGGCTCGGATTGGCCGAATGCGTCTGTGAGTGCCTCGTAAGAGCGCTCAGTTAGGTGCCCTCCTGTCCTTTGCTGTCGTGGTTGCATAATTTTTGGAATTCAGGGTACAAGCGATGATACCACCCTCAAGCTAGCAAACAGGAGAGGCACCAGCTGTGACGTAAACATTTCGTATATATATCTCCTCATCCGTCTTATCCAGTATAAGGTTGTGATGAACTTGGAGCCTGTCCCATCAAGCTCAAGGTACAGGACTCTTTGGACATCATGCGTACAAACAAGGTTTTAATTAGCGCCCCTGGGTAACACGCAGGCTAAACGATGCTTTTGTTTTTCTTTCCATTGTTGTTATCTGAGTTTTTCATTAATAAACCACCCAGGCGTTGAGTTGCACATAGTTAGCACTTTGACTTTCTGGTTTTGGCTGGCTGGTGTTGACTCGCGCAGATGCACACATACACACACAGACACATGGAACTATACACTTTCTTATGGGACACTCCACTGTTTAAGGTTTAGGGGTCTGCTGCCTGGCTTCAGAAGGCCACCCTCTTCTACTGACGAGCCTCCTTCGCTGTCGTACGAGCTGCTTTCCCCCCATCCATTTTTTCCCCATTTTTCCGTCCTTTCCCAATCTGCTTTGGCGGCTGAACAAGGCTCGTCTCTCCTCATGCAGCATGCTCCCCTGAGACAGAGAGAACAGCAGGGGGTTATAGGTGGGCGTCGCCTTGGCCCAGCCAATCACAGGCGTCCTTCCAGAGGGTGTGTGTCTGAGGGCCACTTCAGCCAATTATAGCAGAGGAGTCTCAAAGTGGATGTATGTAGGGTGTGTTGATAGCGTATCTCAAAAGGGAAAATGTGGTAAGCAGAGAGTGGGGGGCACGTGGTTGGGGGATGTTACATAATGGGGAAAAAAATCAGATGGAAATACAATATATCAAACAGCCCAATGACCAGCCCGACCCTCAAGTTCAAATAGAGATGCACCACAAAAGGAGAAATTCTACTTTACATAAGGGGGGCTCATGGAGGCAGGTGTTACTCACAGCCTGGGAGGCGTACTCCATATCCCTTCACGTAGAAATCCAGCCCCCCTCATTACAAACAATCCTTAATGTTTCCATGTGAGGATAACCTTCCCTGTCTGGTTTCAGTCTCGAGTAGACTATAAATTGTTAGGAGTTTACAACTTGGCTGCAACTTCGAGCCTGGCGCTGAAACTGTGTCTGGGCATTAGCGGGTTTTCCCGCTAATGCTCACATTAGCAGATGGCCAGTTTGGTCGCAGCAGGCTGGACCTTCTCCCACCTGCACTGCGATGTGATTGAACATTGCCCCCGTGTGGCAGCATGGAGCATTGCATGACTTTGGGTAGACTTTGTTGCTATGGTGCTTTCCTTTGCTGAAAAGGTTATTTACATGAGACCACCTTCCATGTTTTGGTGCTAATTATTTTTTCTCCTCCCCTTTTCTTTAAGCCTGGTGCAAACAAGGCAGCCAAGTTTGACTACGTGAGTATCAAAGGAAGCGCTTTAGCATCTATAGCTTCTTTAGTCTGCATTTTTGCTCTTCTTACAAACTCTGCACCCTTATTTGTGTAACAATATGACCATGGATCCTCCCCCAACCCTCCCCCATCATGAATCACCCTGTGATTAGTGATCGCTCTCACGTCCTCATCATCTTTTATCTTAAGCCCTACGATTAAGCCTTGTGTTATGTGTCCTGGGACCACGTCCCTTTAACAGATGGATGAGTCATTAAGATGCGGGTCTCTGTCTCCCAGGTGATGGATTTCATCAATAAGGTGGCAGGACGGGAGTATGTAGGATTCAGCAATGCCACGTGAGTTTCCCCATGGCTGGAGACTCACACACTGATGGAGGGCCGTCCAGTATCAGAATTATGGGAAAATTATCATGCCTTTAAGCGATTTCAGGCTGAGAGGTCGTCTGGGTCGTGTGGGAATCGGCCATGATTATGATAACCACTGGTAATGAGGTGATATCGATCTGCAGCTTCCAGTCAGAGAAGGAGACGGGAGACAGGAATTATGCCATTGGATACTACCTCAAGGAGAAAAAGGTGGGCCACTGTTTTGGCTCTGGAAGAGGTGGGGGGGATGTGCACTGAGAAAGGACTGTGATGTCAGTGAGACAACACTCTTTCTTCTCCATCTTTACTCTTTTCTGTTTCTCCATCTCTCCAGTGCTTTCCAGTTGGTGCCGACATGATTGATGCTCTAGACTTTTACTTCCAGGTGAGCTGAATGAAGAAACCTAACCGTTAATGCCGGAGTAACGGCATGGTGTGGTTCGTCTAGTGTCCCATGCCGTGCGAGTCTGAGGCTGTATGAGGTTGGCTGCCTCTTGACCTTTGTTTCAGAGCCTCTAGTTAGTTAGTGCTCTGTTTTTGAAAGTTCTCCCATCAAAGCCAAGGCCTGTCTGGTCGTTCCAGGCGGTCACCCAAAGTGCCATGTGGGGATCAGACTGACGTGTCAGCTCACCTTCCTTCTGCTCTCATGTTCAGACTTTTTCCTGTCCCTTCCCCCTTCTCCAGCTGTGCTCCATCGAGGTGACCTGCGAATCGGGCAGCGTGATGGCCGCCACTCTGGCCAACGGGGGCATCTGCCCCATCACGGGCGAGCGGGTGCTGAGCACAGAGGCGGTGCGCAACACGCTCAGCCTCATGCACTCCTGCGGCATGTACGACTTCTCAGGCCACTTCGCCTTCCACGTGAGTGGCTGGAGCAGGGCATGTGCAGCCAATCGGGACGCGATCACTTAGGGCGACGCCCATCTTCTCACTTCTTCATCCACTAGCTTTTGATATTGTTCAGTGTTAATCACAATTTCTGTTCATGATACTACGTATTATTATAGTAATTCCACAGTTTCGTATCTCGGTTATTTTAATTGGTCGATTTAATTCGTTTAATTTTAGATTTAAAAATCTATCCATAATGCAGGGCATGGGGGGACTAGTGCCAGACCGGACAGCGAACGGGGTGCAAGGGAGGAATGGAGGTTGTGTGTGGGGAGGGAGGGTTTTAGGTGAAAATAAAAGTAGCATGTGAAGGATTCTGCAGAAAACAAAACCCAATCTTGTATTAAGTGTTGGGGGAACTGAATTAGGCTGCTAGTCATTTTGACTGCCTAGTCCCAAGGTGTCTATAGCCTTCCCCAGTCTTATAAGGTGCTATATAGAAACTAGGGTATAACAGACCGTAGTTAATCTGTGATCCGTACGGATCACCCCCCACGGTTTAGCACGCATTTGAACTTCCGTTTAATTGCAAAGTTGGACCAAAACAGTGTGAGATACCATTGTCCTGCTGCTGTTACTTTAGTAATAATTGCTTAAATCTCAATGCTGTGTAAGTCCATAGAGGACATAGAGGCTTGAAATTCACTTCCCACAACGGGGGAGAATTCCCCCCTTAAGTGTCGCACATGGGGGGGATTCTTTTATTTTTTTATCTAAAATTCTCAGTGGGAATGTGATAAGAAAACCACGTGGATTCAGTTGCATCAGCCAATGACATTTTTAGTGGAATCAGCTTCCCACTTTCTCTTGACAAACGCTGTTTGTGTAACTTTTGTTTTCCCGAGATAACAATTTTTGTTATTTTGTGATCTCAAGAAAATAACAATTAGACATGAGACATAAACAAGACAGAAAAAGATAAAGGTGGATGCCCTCTGTGGACGTACGATACAGAGCTGCAGTGAAAATGCAAGGAACAAAGCAATCCTGTGTTCTCGTGAACAGGGGAGATCCTTGACTCAAAAACTGTGTTACGTAGTAAACCGTGACTTTTGTGATTCGTTGCACCCCCATCAGAAACTATATAAAAATCTATACAAACAAAGAGGGAGACTGTAGACGCGCCATTGTACATGGTGGGACGTATAAGGTCAGGGTGCTGGCTGAATATGGACTCTCAAGAATCAAGCATGTATTGGTATATCTGCACTGTCTACTCAATTTTTGGCTTATTTACTGCAAAAAAAGAAAACAGACAAAGAAATAGTCTCGCCATTGTCTCCCCATTCTGTCGCCCTGTTTCACAGGTGGGATTGCCTGCCAAGTCTGGTGTGTCGGGTGCAGTGTTGCTGGTGGTGCCCAATATCATGGGAGTCATGTGTTGGTCACCCCCTCTGGACAAGTTTGGGAACAGCGTCCGTGGAATCCATTTCTGCCATGTAAGCTGGGACTTCAATGCACTTTGTGTAGTATCTCTAGGGCCGGTTTTTCAAAATATCTACGTGTATCCTGACTCTGGAGACCCCATCCTGACTATAGAGATGACACGCTGACCATGGGGGTTCATATTCTGACCCCTTGAGGCCACATTTTGCTAAGGAGGGCACGTCCTCACCCCTGGAGACCAAATCCTGACCCCTGGAGACCACAATCTGACCCTGTAGGTCACATCTTGATGCAGGATTCCTGAAAAGCCCCCTATAGACCATTTATACAAAACCCATTCAGTGTGCAATCCTAAGGAATCCAGGAGATCTAACATCTCTTCTAGACAATGATGAACTTAAAGGCAATCGTGAAAGAAGGTTGTCTCTGAGTCTGCTTCTCTGAGAACATGAGTAGACTGGCTCATGGGTTGTGAAGTACTCAAGTAAGAATTCAAGTAAATAAGAATAAAAAACAGTAATTCTCTAAATGACTTAACAGCAAACAGTGTACATGATCTCCCCGATGCATATTACATTACGAGTGTTTAAGAGACCATGCATATTTCATGCCCATTGTTTAATACTTTAATATTCAGCAGGAAGAAAATTATTAAATTTGTTTGCTTATTATGAGGAATGTAACAGCCCAGGCTGGCCTGACACTGTTTGCTTACTCTCCATCTGTCAGGAGCTGGTGTCTGTGTTTAACTTTCACCACTACGACAACCTGAGACACTTCATCAAGAAGTTAGACCCACGTAGACATGCGGGGGATGACTGGGTGAGTGGGTGAGCTGGGGGGGGTGAGAGGGTGTCTGTGAAGAGGGGTCCAGTGGGTGCAGAGTGTCGGCGGGGCATTAAAAAGTCGCAGAATATCTGAAATTCGAGTTGAACCCATTATGGCACTGAAAAATCTTATAACATCTTAAATTTGAGTTTAAGTTGAATGGTCTAATTATAAATGAGCATGGATGTCATTCTAGAATATATCAACACCTTCGTCATCTTCTCAGCCAAATATCAATGCTGTGTGTGTGTGGATTAGGTTTGTATTACATTGTGGGGACCAAAAGTCTCACATCAGGATTTTCGCAGACATTCTGTGGGTGGTCTATGCTGGGGTATTCGTGATGAGGTGTGTGTCATTTGGGAGTCTTTGGGTGTTCTTAGACAGGATATGAGGAGACCAAGGTGGGGTTCAAATTGGAGGTGGGGGCCTTGGGTTGTCCAGGGCAGTGTCCCATCTGTGGGGGCTGTGCCGCCATCTTGCATAACTCACCTGCAGATCACCTGGGAATCTGGCCTCGGTGGTTTGTGTGCAAAGCTCTCCATGCATGTGCACACACGGACGGGGTGGCATAGCGGTCAAGGACGCAAGAGCTGGCTGCCTTTCAAATGAGGCTCTCTTGAGGCACCATTGACCAGGCAGCAAAGGGCTCGTGGGAGTTTTACTTTACAAAAATGTTCTGAGGGCAGAAAAGACAAATGATTGGTTCAGAGAGATAACCAATCAGAGTGTAGAGGAGATGGGTCCAAGACATGTGATTGGTTTGTCCTGCCTCCTCTAGTTGCTTGGACCCACTGCCTGTAAAACTCCCATGAGCCAGCACAGGAAACATTCAACAAGATCCTGCTCAAGGTCCAGTTGAACCTCAGCAGATGTACATTATTAGATGTACATATTATGTTTCTGACCAAAGTGACAATGAACCCCCACCTTCTGCCTTATATTGTCTGCAGTGGGGCTCCAGGCCCCCGCAGGACCCTAAGCTGGATACACGTTTGGAAAATGGATGGATGAATTACATCGAGGCAAAAGAGAGTGAAATTCTTTTGATTGGATTGGTCTAATATTAAGTGTTCACAGATGTTTTAGAGTATTTAAGCAGAAAGAAGCTGTCTACTGATGTGTTACCAGCATAACTAAGGGACTAAAGTGCCTCGCCTGTTTAAAAGTAATTTCAAGATGAATTCAGCACTTTAACGGGTAAAGTGTCACTTCAAGTAGTTTGACCGCAAATGTTTCCTTTGACCAAACAGAACAAGTCCATGGTCAACCTGATGTTTGCGGCATACAGTGGCGATGTGTCTGCGCTGAGGAGGTACAGTATAAAAGCCCTCTTGGTTGTGTGTTTCTTTGAACTAAGGTTGGCATGGTTGATACAAACCCTTAGCGTAACTTGACACTCCTCTGTGCAGGTTCGCACTGTCATCAATGAACATGGAGCTTCAAGATTACGACTCTCGCACGCCCCTCCATGTGGCAGCTGCTCAAGGTGAGTTCCCAGGCACATGGTCATGAATATGTATAAACTTTGCCCCTAGTGGTAGAGTGATTATCTTGCCTCTCAAGCTCAGCTGAACCTTCTCGTTGACGTATTCAGGTCATGTGGAAGTTGTGCTGTTTTTGACAGAGGTGTGCAAAGTCAACCCTTTTGTGAAGGATAGGTAAGAACCCTTTATCACCCTTTGCTTTTCTTTCACTCTTTTTTCCATTCTGTCCATCAGTGAACTCCATTCTGTCCGTCATTTTATGTCTTCATTCGACACATGTTTCCTCCCTCTCATGCTTCACCAAGAACACACACCCATCACCGATTTTCTACTCTTCACTAGGTGGGGGAACGTTCCGCTGGATGATGCCCTGCACTTTGGCCACGAGCGTGTGGTGAAGGTTCTCCAGCAGTACCAGCATGTCTACAGCGAGCTGGAATCTCCATCCAAGATGGAGGATCAGGAGAAGCTTTCAGCTGTGAAGGGGATAGCCTGAGGCAGGATGCAGCCAGGGAAGGAGATCCAGTAGAGCCCAAAGAGGTGGTTATGGAGACTAGTTATGGAAGTTTGTGGAACTGAGGAAAAATCCTAAGTTAAATAGCTCAACATAATTATCCTCCTGATGCACGCTAACTATTCTGTTTATCAAATAACCTTTTGCCTTGTTCTCTTTTGCTGTGCCCTGCTGTTAGGGCACCCTCTAGTGGACACCCTTAGTCTGGGACAAAGCAATGAGTGGCAGTATTTTCTGGAGCGTGTGTCTTTGCACAGGAATGATTATGGGCATGTGCATAGCCCAGCGGAGGATATGATGTGATGCCATGTCACGTGACGTCTCAGGAAAATATTCATGGTATTCGATGGGTGTTCAATTACCCTTCAATGCACAAATATGCACACGCATCCAGAACATCACACTCTGGATCAGAAACTGATTTTGTACCAGTGGCATGTTCTGAAAGACTTTGAAAAAAGTATTTATATTCTGTACATTCAGACAGAGCCTTGCCAAGCATTTTTAAGTATTATTTACTATACATTCAAGCAGAAGAGTATTAAATATATATTGAATGATGTAGTACAATTAGGTGTGTTACATGTTGTGTTCTTAAAGTTCTTGTTACGCTTCCATTCTGACCATTTGGTCGATTTATTTATCATATAGGGGGCAACTTCAATATTAATGTGAAATGAGCCCTACAGCTTCCCTACTGCATGTCACTCAACCTGCTTTTTCACACGTGCAGCCTGTGCCGTCATTTTCCACCCTAAAGCCACAGCTGAGTGAGACATGGCGGGCAATATCTCCTCAAGGTCGTTTCAAAAACGGTGTAAATAAACGTTTGCTTTTTGTTATTATTTTATTTCATTTTATTGCTTGAGGAAAGCTGGAGGAAAATTTCGCTCTGTGCTTGAATAGGTAATATCACATGATGTGAAGGATGGTAAAGTGTGTACAGGATGTGAAGGATGGTAAAGTGTGTACATGTTGCTCAGGGCTTAAGTGGCAAGAAAACAGGTCATTCTTTCAGTCAGTCGGTCATTTTCCATGCCTGTTTGTCCTATTCACCTGCTTCCTTTGTGCAGTTAAGCTGTTAGTTTCAGTTCGGTCTAATAGGTGACCTTTGCGTTTAAAAAGGCAATTCGATCCATTCAAAAATGTGTTGTGTATATATATTCTGCCAATGTAAATAAAGGTTATTGAATGATTATTGAAAGTGCCTCAAATTCTTTTAAAAGATTGACACCAGATATTTATATATATATTTTCAAATTACTCATGTGACAACTACCAACATCATCCATCCATTCATCCATCCATTTTCTATTCCTGCTTGTTCTATACAGGGTTCAGAGACTATATACAATAAATGAGTAACCCATTGTTATGGTTTGGAATCCTGCCTCTCTGTGTGAAGTTTTCATCTCCATGCTTCATTCTATGTGTTTGTGCTTTTCTTACCACTGTCCAAAACTTGGTCATTTTGTGTGTGTGTGTGTGTGTGTGTGAGTGATGGATGCGCATCCTGTCCAGGGGGTCTCCTGTGCTTTTTGGAAGGCGCCCCAAACTCCCTATGACCCTGTACCGGATAAATGGTTATGGAAGATAGATGGAAAATTCTGCCTTTACTTATTTAATTGTTGATGAAACAGCATTGGAAGCTGGACATAGGCAGCATACTCATTAAGCCCTGGATGCTTCCGAGTTTCACTGCAAGTGGAGAAAGTTTTCTGTCTCATCCCAACCAAGATTTGAACTTTGAAAACACAGGTGGACGTTGCAGACTCTCTGAGCCTTGCCTGCACCCGACGCGATGGGAACTGCGCCTGGGCTCTGCCTCCCTAACACCGCCAGGAAAGAAATGGAAGACAGACAGGCCTGTTTTCATACAGGATGTGCAATTTTATTGTTCAGTAATCCATCAATCTGGGCTATATCTAGGCCTGAAGGGAGGGGAATGGCAGTTCACTTCTTATCTTAGATTTTTTTTCTCCTTCAGCCCATGATCTGTAGCATAAAAGAAGAAATTAGCTGTAAACACATTCTCTGTTTATACAAAAAGACATTACATATAATTCTCAGCAACTGAATTTGAGGATAATTTTCATTTCTTGTTGAAAGAAAACGTTTTGAACTAATTTGGTTATTACAGGACTGCTATTGTTATGATTATGTTATTTCTTCATTTCTCTGAATTACAGTTTCAGTGCAGCAGTCCCAGTTTACAACAGAGGTTCTCCTTGGATCTTCAGACACCATGACCCCAGGAGTGTAGGCCCAAAGGCCTTCTGGGTACTTACGCCCTCCATCCAGCTGATGTAGGCAGAGACGCGGGTGAAAACGGTGGGCTTCTTCGGCGTGTTGCAGCCGGAGGCTGACACGAAGCTGGTCACACCTTGGACGGAGTAGCTGCCGTTCACCAGGCAGTTCAGAGGGCCGCCGGAGTCACCCTGAGAGCCAAGAGGCCGCAGGGTAAGGCAGAGTAGACACAAGGCTACACTAGCCTAACGGCAGCTATGTGCAGTTAGCGGTTTTGGAGGGAAATGCTCCCTGCGGAGCTGTTGCCTTCTGCTAATTTCCAGCACTTTGTTCCTATGGCAGACAGCGTAATGGCCAAGCAGCCTCACACTTCCAGTGGTGTGGGTCCAATTCCTGTTCCCGGTTGTGTCTGTATGGAGCCTCCCTGCTCTAACAGTGCTTACATGGGTTTCCTCGCGGTATTTGATTTGTTTCCCACAGTTCACGAAGATGCGCTTTGGCGAATTGACATCTTTGAACTTGTCCATATAGTGTGGATGTATGCTTTGCAGTGGAATCCCCTTCTGTTGAGGGCATGCACTGGGCTTCCTCGGATAGGTCCGAGCCTCACTATGACCTGTTACTGTATGAGTGATATGGATGATGGATGGTTTAATGCACAATCAGACTCCTCGTGTTCTCCCTGTACAGGTATTAAACAGTGTTGATGGACAGGTAGTTCATTCACTGCCTGATGAGTTGTTTCCTTCATGTTCCCCACGTGGTTCTTCTTGCTGATTCATAATGGATTGGTCGTGTGATGATTAGCTATTTAAGCATGTCCGTTTGTGTCACGGAGGTTAAGTGATTAGCACTGTTGCCTTATACCTCCCCCACTTCTCTGTGAGTGGAATATGCATGTTCTCCCACCAACTGCATGTTCTCCCTCCAACTGCATGTTCTGTCCTCCAACTGCATGTTCTCCCTCCAACTGCATGTTCTCCCTCCAACTGCATGTTCTGTCCTCCAGCTGCAGTAGAGGTTCTCATATCTGGTAACGTCGGCACCAAGGCAATACCAGATATTTTCTAAATAGTTTCTTGTCCAGCTATCAAAACGTATTGCTCTGTAGGCACACGTAGGAACTGAAATATGTATTGCGCAATGCTTGTCTTTGTTATTTTTTCTTATTTTTAGTTCGTTTAGGGTGTATTTTAAGAGAGTAGTAATGTCACCTGTTATTATGAATTAGGAATACTGATATTTTAGAATTGCACCAGTTGTACATGAATACTAGATATGAGACTTTTGCTGTTCAAAGGTATGCAGTGCAGTGAACTGGTGTCTGCATATTCTCATAGTGTGAGCACTGTAAGGTATGCAGTGCAGTGAACTGGTGTCCGCCTATTATCATAGTGTGTGTATGTGAGCACTGTAAGGTATGTAGTGCAGTGAACTGCTGTCCGCATATTCCCTTATTGTGTGCATGTGTGCACTGAAATGAGCTGCCAAGTTGTCCCTCTGCTCCCTGGGTAAGCTCCAGCCTTCCCATCACTCCATACTGGATAAAGTGGTTATGGGAAAATGTATGGATGCTTGAGGCTGACAGTGGAGGGACAAACACTTTTGCCTCAGCTGCCATTTATATTAATGACAGCAGAAGTAATAAGTAAAGGAGTGAAGTGCATTCCACCCACTGTGGATTTGAAAGCCTTGTGTCTCCCATTGCTACACATGCACTCATAAAGGCCGGCTTTGCAGTACATTGCAGAGAGACTGTGGAGTCTTTCAAAATCCATCCGTCTCTTTTCAATAACCATTCTTTCAGCAGGGATCTGTCTCAGTGTAATCACATGGGCTCTCCAAGGGCAATTTAAGTCACCAGTTCACCTCAGTTACCTGTCAGTTGAGGGATGTGGATGAAAACTGATCTATAACAAAAAATGTGTCTGCACAAAGCTGCCGCCCGATTCAAACCACATCGAGAGGCCTCAGTATTATGTGACATTAATCTCTGATATGTTCAAGGGCGTAGCTAGAAATTCTGGGCCCCCGGATAAAATGTTACCTTGGACCCCATGAAAAAAAATCCAATGTAGATAGATTTTTCCAAGTTTGGGTCCCTGCAAAGTGCTGGGTCCCTGAATGTGACTTTATCTATGCTCCTCCAACATCTCTGGATGTTTGTATCAAGCTGTTCTTCATTGGTTTACCGTTAGTGAATAACGTTTGTTATGCACATCGCTGAAGCTCTGTTAGTAAGGGCAGTGTATCAAAATGAATTAAACATTATTGAGCAATATATTGCAGGAGCACTTGCAGCTAGGGCGCCCTCACCTGGCAGCCGGACTCGTTGCCGCCTCCGGCACAGATCATGGTGGTCTTTACGGAGGCTCCCCACCAGTCACTTCTGGAGCAGATGCTGTAGTCCACAATAGGCAGGTAGGCCTGCTTCAAGGTGGGAGAGATCTGACCTCCAGCTGTGGGGCAAAAGATCAAGGGTCACGCATGTGAACATCATAAATGCCCGATAAATGTCACATGAAACGTCAATAAATGCTCTGGCTACACTCACTCTGGGTTCGGCCCCAGCCGGTGATGTAGCAGGGGTTGTTGTTGGGCAAGATCTGCCCAGAGGGGGGCAGCGGGCCCAGCTGCACGTTGACATTGAGGACAGCGTCAGTGGAGAGGCGGAGTAGGGCGATATCGTACCTGAGGCCAGAAATGCATGACAGACGTTATACTTGTGTCTCAACAGATGGGTCACGGTTTCATTTCAGTTTATTGGCATTTCAGGCCCCAGCGGTCACTGGAACATGCTGCTAATACAGTTTTCAGGGTAACACTTTATTTGTTGGGGCACAAATATAGTATTATACTATTACTTATGTATTAATTAACCACAAACTAAGGCTTAGTTACATACTGACCTCATGTTAATTCATCATTAATGAATTGTGATGTTTCATCTTAAGCATTTACTATATTTGTTACTATATCTAATTCTGTAAACCTTTGTGATCTACTGAAGGAACTACTAAGGAACTACTGAAAGAACAAATAATGAATAACACAAATGAAATGCTGATCTCATGTTTGTTCATCACTAATGAATTATGACATCTTTTATCTGAAGTACCAACTATATTTGTTCATCATTTGTATGCCAGTACTAACTGAATTATTAATAAGTATTTGTGCCCTGTCAAATAAAATGTTACCGTTTTCAGGTAACACACCACTGTCATTGCCACAAGGACATCCACCCATCCATCCATCCATCCATCCATCCACACCCAGTTGTCCTATGCACGCTTGCAGGAGTCTGGTTCTTGGAAGCAATTCCTCATAGCATGTTTTTGGACTGAGGGGGGAAACTGGAGAACCTGGAGGAAACCCCACAATGACACGGGGAGAACATGCAGACTTCACACGCATGTAGTGGAAAAGTGGAAACTCAAAACCAATAGCGCTAACCACTGCACCACCGTGCCATGCTCCAAAAACAGTTTCTGTACAAAAAAATCACAATAACTAAGACTGTCTACTGGTTAAGTGGTTATCCAGGGCCTGTCCCAGGAGGGTGTATGATGAGGTATATCCTGGACAGGACATTCAGGAATCCGTGGGGGGAAAAGTACAGGCATCGTTCACTCACAGCTGAGAGCAAAATACAAACCTACAGTCCTAAAACTGTGACACATCAACTATACTGACTCTGCCACCACACTGCACCCAAGTGCAACCAAAGTTTTTAGAAATAAGCTCAGAATTTCGGCTAACTTTAGCACTCTGCCTGGTGCTCACCACAGCCCTCGTTATCAGATCGGATTGGACCGGCGCTAAACAGGGGTGAGATTTCATCACCAATCTGTACCAATCTGGGTCATGCAGAACACCCCATGTTCTGCTGTGCACAGGACTTGAAGGCCTTTTTTTCACAGCTAGATATTTTAAACATTTATACTCACTTTTTAAATTACTTTTAACATTTTTTATTTGTATTAACTCAGTCTATTTAGGCCATGCAAATAGAAGAGGTTATAGATAAAGACATGCACTTGACCTCATAGAATGCACTGCAAACTAGACACTGAAATTTCAGCCCCACTGCGGAGGGAGGATTGAAACCTGAGCTCTATACTGACCGATAAGCGAAATAAAACGGCCTGTCAATTATGATGCCACACAGACATTTGTGCCAATAATGAGCCAATGAGAGTAAGAGATCAGTATATACAGTAGCTGTTCCATCCATCCAATTAATGCAAAGTAATTGCATAGCAACAGCGCGAGCTGACAGTCCCGTTAGAGCTACCTGTGAATGTTAGCTACAGCCGCACTAATTGCTTGAGGCCTAGCTTTAGGGGATTGCACGTTGATGAGCAAATCCTGGCACTTAGCCTGCTGGCTAGCATTACCTAATGCACATAATGCTGTTCACACAGTGGGCGTAATGTGCAATGCAGAATATTTTATTTTACTTCATTCTGCTCTGTGCTCACTCATCACTGGATACGGTCAGATGACAGACTCATTATTTGCTTTCATAAAGCCATTCATTTCATTACTTCGCATTAATAGAGCACATTTTAGGTAAAATTTTAGGTAAAATTTTAGGTAAACATGAGTCCTTTTAATTTGCCTGCAGGTCGTCTTACTCCTTGGAAATTTTGTTATTCTGATTAATATTTAACAAATATTAACAAGGCACAACAAAAAGGTGCTTTTGTACTGAATTTGCAAAGACGGCCATTTCTTAGGCATTCTTTCCTTGTACAGATATTTCACTTGAATTGCTGCAATTAGAGCACAACTGATCACTAATGCAATCCAATTCACTGAATGGAGTGAAAATCTTACTGAGCAAAATGAGCTTTGTTGTAACTGTCAAATTAATTACAATGTTAATATGGCCTCCAAAGCAGCGCATCTCAAATCGTCTGCTGTAAAAAATGATGATCCACGCATGGTTTTTCTTCCTACTCACCCATTAGAAAGCCGGTTGGGGTCCCAGTTAGGGTGCACATACACGTAACTCACACTTAGGTACTGCTCCGTGCCCTCGTGAGCATTGATGTTGTGGTCGCCGACAACCACGCGCCAAGTCCGCTGCCTGCAAAACAAAATGTCATAAAGATTTCACTTACCCACGATGCTGTAATATTCAGCCAGTTAATGGCACAAACAGCTGACTATGGTAACACAACCACAGAATTTTATTGGCAACACACTCAGTTATGTTACAGAATGGAGACTTATTAAGCTCTAGAGCTCTGCTAACATCCTCATCAATGGTATGTCCAAACTGCACCCCCTCAAAATGACTATTTACGTGTGCTGCATCACCGCAAGCATCAGAGTGACAAAGCTTGCCTCGAAAAAGCAAGAAAATATAATGATGTGAAGTAATTATGCTAAATAACATCATTTGCCCTACTCCCAGCATACCTCTCTCTCTAGCCAGGAAATTACAGCTGTACAGCAGCAGGAGCTGTATCTTTTTAATCCTGTCGATCTCAAAACTGTCACCAATGCTAATTGCTACAGTCCTGGTTTTTTTTCCTGACCGTGCAAATGTTGAAATCAATTCTGAGTGTGCGACAGAAGATATATAGAACATCTGTTCTGAACTGTCATGGAGATTGCTGACAGCCAACACTCCTAGATTCATTTGGATGGACCAGCTTTCTGGTTAGACAAGATAAAGCTGCTGTTCACCCCATTATTTTACAATACAAATGCAACAGAATTTAGCTCTGCCTCCTGAATGTGGAAAGCAAGGATATCTGAGGGGGTTCTTTGATGACCTCACATGAATGTCTATCCTCCCATGTCACAGCATCAATAAAGCCATAAACAACTGAGGCCACTCACTTGTGCTTATGCCACAACATAAACATCCAGTTATCAAGCTGCATTTTAACAGATCAGAGTCTCCCAATGCCCCCTCCCAGAAGTAAGATCAACTAATCAGTTTCATTTTCTCTTGAAATGTGAGATGCTATTTTCCAGGCATCCCACTTAGGAATACTTTATCCATTTTCCCCAGTATCAGTTGAAGATCAATACAGATTTAGAGCTAATCAAGAATTTCCTCCTTCGATCAATCAAGTTAATCTTAATCTTAATTGAGATATTTATGTCTCTTTGTGTTTATGTATTTTTTTCACAAAGCCAATAAGCAGAAAAAATACAACTTTTGGACAAGGTCTAAAGTTAAGTTCAAAATGAAGGGCTTGTAAGGGACATGAATACCCTGGCAGATTTAAGGGGCCGAGCTCTTTATAGAGGTCCCTGAGTACACCGATGACCCCTCAGTCGGAGGACCCCAAGTTGACATTTCACCTCGGGGCCCAGAATATCTAGCTACACCCCTGGCCTTGATCAATCCTCTTCTAAGTCTTCTTCTTTTTCCAGCAAATGTACCTTTGCTGATATCGGTCTACTTGTTGTAAAGTACAGTACTGTGCAAAAGTCTTAGGCAGTCAAGGAAAATGATGTTTAAATGATTTTCATTTTGGTGTAAAACTATGATATTATGTCTGTCAATGTGTGTTAGTTTAGCCATTTCAAAACCTCTATTAAACTCACCCCAGTATTTGCAGCAACCATTCAATATGCCCATGTATTTTTGACTTAATCACTACTCCACACTGTTTGGCTAATCAATAATTCATTAAGTGTGCTGATGGTGAAATTTAACACATACATGGAATGGCTGAAAGGAGAGCTTTGGGAACTGAAGCAGTGTTTATCTAGCTACCCAACAAGATATCAGTAACTTTTTGGAGAAAATTGGAAATTTTGATCTATTTTTTATTCTGTTACTGTTCATTTAAATATATTCTAATGTAAAACTGTTTTTCTATTCCTCAGCAAATATACACTTAATACCCAGATAAATGTCCTTAAACATTTTCTGACTGCCTTCTTTGACTTTTGCAGTGCCGTATATTTAACACTGCACAGCACTTTACAGTGCTACCAATGTTGCCATGCAACTGAATTATTAGATACGATTTACAGGCCGTCTAAAAATGAACCGAGATGCCGCCCATGAATGAAGGATTGTGAAAAATGACATTTGAAATAGAGGCTGCATTCAGTGATTCATCGACAAGCCCAAGGATTTCCTATACTCAAAGGTATAGCAGCTGTTAGAGTGAGTCTTTACTAGCGTACGATCTTGAGCCTCACTTGTCCACACAGTGAGCTGCCGTCATGACCCATCCTCTCCTGATCAGAGTTCCGCCACACGTGTGATAAAAGTTTCCACTAGACAGGTACTGAAGCGAGATCTGGAAAAAGAAAAGCGGAAAACTGATTAAGCAAAGATCTGTAAGTCGACAGGTTATTTGTACAGCTGGCGCTCGCCTGATCGACCGAACGTACGACTCTCCCGGGGGAGTGGTAGTCGATTCTGAGAAAACAAGTACATTTGCTCTTTACATTTATTTATTTAGCAGACCCTTTTGTCCGAAGTGACATACGAGCAAAGCGGATCATTCCCCACAAGCGTACAGCAGTCAGGGAGACAGCTAGCTGTAGATGCAGCTAGCCTGAGCTTCCAATGAATGACTAATAAAAAGTGCAAGTTAGCACTGGAGCAATATAATGCGTCACAAAAAAGACATTGCAGAAACCGACCAGAAGATCTATTCACATCAAATACATGGGAAAACAGGACCAATGGAGTCAACCCGGATCTATCCACTCATGACATGGAGTACCAACAAGTCAGCTCTACTGAAGGTCTCATCGAAAAAAGAACTGAGTCCTAATGCTGGCATATGGAAAGTGAAAAAAGCAAACGATGACTGTGTGGTTGAGCAATTGACTTGCCGCGCATTCATATGCTGGGAATAGGGTGTACCTGCCAGGGCCAGGTGTGGGGGGGCGCAACCTCTCCCCCAACAACCTTCCCTTCTACATCCTCGATGTACCGCGGCTGGGGCTTGATCTCGGCAAGCACTAGAGAAACACAAGAACAAACAATGAAAATGAAGGTGGTTGTAAAGGTTATCAGATTGTAACAGTTTGCAGCATTTCATGGTAAAGGTTCCATTCAAAGCTCAATGCAGCTCTGAATGCTCATGAAGATCAGTAACGCACGACCTCCAGAAAAGAACCTCCGTGGCATACAGTAGCAGTGCTAATGCTTACAAGCATTTCATGTAGGGAAAATGTAGCTCACGCACAAAACAGAAACCCAGGCTTTGGAGGAGGTGGTGGGTGGGTCCTTACCCAGAGAGGCCAGACCACTCAGCAGTAGGATCCTCAGCATGCCTGCAGCTCTTCAGGAGTCTCTATACCAAGACAAGTGGCTCTAGAAGCCTTATATTCAGTTTCTAGGTGCCAATGGATTCCAACAGGTGATGCTGTCAGTGCACCAGATGTGTATGTTCCCACTGGTAAAGATCAAGGGTAGGGATCAAGGCCGGCTTGTTCCCAACCTGTGAGAGTCGAGTAGCTCAAAATCTTGCTTCTTACACCTGTGGTTCCACTTCTTATCTTCCTATTGCTTTTACAGCAGGGATGAAGCACTCTTTTCCATCGAGGGATTTTGCTTTAGCTTTCTGTTGGCAACTGCTCTGCACCTAGAACACCGACCTGACTTAGATCATAGCCAAGTAACAGCCCCAGTAACTTATTTCATGCCGAAAACCAACACACCCCTTGACAAACGAGCTACTGCTACAGTCAGAACAACATATTTTGATCTCTGCAAGTGTTCTGGAGTGAGTGTTATGTTTACTCATTATTTGAACCAAATTATCTGCCAGTCGAACAAATATAAATATACTGAAAGTATGTGTGTCTTGAGTGTGACAGGTGATATTAATGGCTGAGATATAATGCGCTTGCCGATTAAATAACCTAAGGTATTTTTAAGGGAAGATAGATCATAGCAATGCATGTTAATAATGTATACGATGCTGTTGTTTGTATATTAACTGCTGGAGCCGAGAAAATGCATTCACATTTGCGTTTGCAAAGCTATTCTGTTTCGGCTCTTGCATTTCATCGCTCTTGCATGATGTTATGTAAATGACAGAAGTGAGGTGACTGGTTGGTTATATCCACAGAATTTCTATCATTATGACTCAGTATATATGGGGTAGTGTGTGGCTCCATATATTAGGAATCCCTACCCGTGTCCCAAAGGTCACTGGTTTGAAGCCCACTGTCAGCAGAGTAACCATATCAGCGTTGGGAACTTGAACAAGGTCCTTAACCCCCATTTGTATGTAAATTATTGGGATAATTTTGAATATATTCCCCAAAGCAAACTGACCAATCCATTAATAAGTGCGACCAAATAAATGACCAAGATGGATCATATTAGAAGATCATTACATACACCCAGTGCCACATACCTTCACAACAAATTTGCTATATTAGACTATTCTTTCCTGATACCACTGCTACTTTTTGTCTTCCACTCAAGGTCGCACACATACTGGGGATCTTGCTCAACAAGTCCTGAAATCCTGAAAACTAATCACATTTTCAGCCTCACTGCAAGAAACAACTTTTGTTTACAGCTTTCATTGTATTCATTCACGGAGTGCCTGGAGCCTATCCCAGGAAGTACAGGTCACATGGTGGAGGTACATACTGGATGGGATGCTGATTCTTGACTGGAGACACACACACAGGTTTGTAATTATATCTTCGTGGGGACTCTACATTCATTTCTATGGGGAAACTCGAATGCCAACATGACGACTTTAACCCCTACCCAGCCCTAACCTTAACCACAAGTAACCAAACAAAACATGAGACTTTTGGCATTTTACTTTTTTGATTGCATTCACAAATCTTTGTGGGGACCTGAAAAATCACATCACCACATCATCAAAATAACAGGTCTTTATCACATTGTCTGGGCATTTGGTCCCTACAATGTAATGTATACATAACCTACACACACACATACACACAATCAGTCATACACTACAGCCAATTTAGAGATATGACTTCTAACTTCTGACTCACTGTAAATGTGTCTGCTCAAGGTTAGATGTAGCTGAAATTTGCTTGCACATAAAACGCTCCGCAAATGCACTTACACCAGGTTTAATCTACTTTAAGTAGTTAGGACAACTATGAACTCTTACACAGTTTGTAAAACATCTAAATATTTCTTAAAATCTCATGTGCTTTGTAAAGCTTAGCATTTGGTGCTCCCTGAGAAGTCTTTGTTGTTCTTGTCAACACTCACCAAATTCAGATCTACACTGGGATGTGATAGGATCTAGTTAGCCCGGATAAATATTGTACTTCCATTTTTCACAACGAAGCCGTAACAAAAAAATTTTTAATTACTTATGTAACGCAGAGCAATGTTAATTCTACAGTGACATTAGTATTCACTATGCTACAGTAACATAGTTAACAATATTCATTACATTGGATAGCTGTGCATTGCTAAACAGTGCTGGGGTATGAAGTGCTTCAGCTTAATTTAAATGTGGGTGCTTAGCTAAGAGGCTAAGGAGGTGATTCTTTACTCCGTGACAAGAGAGGGTAGGACAACATCACAACTGATGTTGGGACCTGGGCCCATAAATAGGAGGAAATAGATGGGCTGTGGAGAGAAATCTCCAGAATTTGCACTCTCTAGGTGTTGCCTGATGCTGTAGCTAATTATGTTCTGAAGTCTTTATGGTCTTCAGTTACATCTTTCTTCATAGGCCAGACCCAGCTACTTTTATGAAATCTCCGATTGTGTCCAGGAGATGTTTGATGGCGTTCAGAGTGGGGGTAACACCATGTATCTGGGAGGGCAGAGAACGGGACAGGGGGTCTGTCTTTCTCTATGAGCTGGATGTGTCGAATAGTCTACTCAAGTCCCCCACAAGGGACAGGATAAGAAGCAAGGTGAACACTTCCCCTATTAACCAGAAGTCACTAGGTAAGTGCACTGGCTGTCCTGTACAACGCCATGTGAGCAGTGGTATATAAGGACAGCGTTTCGGCAGAGTGTAGCATGTGAAAGATTGTGTCACTAAGATTTTGGAATTTTGTTGCTTTTCATTCTAGCAATAATATTCTAGTTTAATAATAAACATTCAGTCATGAGTAAAGAGACATTTGGAAATGCCACACGTTGTGCTGCTAGCATGATAAGAATCAAACATTTATGCCTTAAATAACAGATTAAATCAAGTCAAGCTGTTGGTGATAAACTGAAACTGAAACGACGAGAACTTAATGGTCTATTTGAAAGCATGAGACTTAATATTCTCAAATGTAATACTTCAGAACTGGTCTCTGACTCTATTAGCACCTATTCAGAAGGGATGCACATACTCACTCTTTGACATTGACTCATATTGGGTAGGATTAATTTCCATAGTCTGAGTCTATTTATAAAAAGTACATTATATTACAAAAAAATATAAAATCTTTTAGCAAGTATTTGCTCTTCTGATAGTGAGCACAATGGAGATGTGGACAATAAGGGGTGACAGGCTTTTATAATGGTGCTAATTAAAGAGAAAGTCATTACAAGTATCAGCATTTTGGGGGATTATAACCTTATCGCTGCATTAAGAGACACACATCCTTTCCCGACTCGCAATTAAGTCTCTATGGCCAAGTGACACAGCAGAGGCCGTGGGAGCCATGGTCTGCTGCAATCTGCAATCGGCCTCTCTTCCCTTTCCAGGGGGAACGAATCAAACAAAGATCACAGAGAATCACTCTGTTGTTGAATGGGATGTTTTAATTAAAGATGTTTGCCTTCGATATTGCGCCCTTCCTTAACGAGAAAGATCTGGTTCCCACAAACGTGACTAACATGGGACAGGAAATTGACATTGTGAATGAATTAACTCTTTAGATTGGATGTAACAATTCAGTAGCTGTGAGGTGTCAGTCAATGAGGTGCCAAAAATACTGTGTAAGAATATGGTAATACTTTCGACATTGATGTTAAAAAATGATATGAGTGATTTTTCCAGAAGTCCTTCTCCTGGAAATTTTATCCATAACAATGCATGTAAAGATTATGTTAAATACATGAAGCAGAACAGAGTACTGAAGAGATGAAAGCTGTAAAAACCGAATGTGTGCAGTGTGGTTAGTTGAGAGGACATTACCTAGATTGTCACCTATAATGTCGCTGGCTGTCATTTTGTCCCCGCATTAGTCAGTGACACAAAGGCATAACTCACAGTTCTATGTCTGCATAAACATTAATCATATTTTGAACATCAGAATCACAATCAGAATGATTTTTCTTGGCCAAGTATGTCAAACATACAAGGAATCTGTTTTAATGGATGTACCCTGGTATAACATATATCATGCAATAAAATACAAAACAATTTACAAACATGTATGCGTGAAATTTTACACACACATGTTACATTAAACTGCCTGCTGACAGTCAGAAGCAACATGGGATGTAATGGTCTACATTTAACCAAAAAAAAGGAATGCGATTGAATTTCTCCAAACAAATTACTTTATTGCTAAGCTAAGACAATGCTTACACCAGGCAGACTAACATATTAGTCACTATAAACCATAAACCAGTGGAAAAGCAATAGTTTTGGGAATGTTTTCAGAGAAAATACGTGCCAGAAAATGCAACCCTTCCTTGGTTATGAATGAAACTGTAATGTCACCCCTTTGTAACTATTAAGGTCTGAAACCAGTTATAAAAAAATATGTTAACTTATAGCTAAAGATTTTTCCCAGAGCAACTTGTAATTTTTACCTATTTCTATGCTCACATGACTGAAAGGGGTACACAATTTACTTAATTTTACAGTCTCCTTTTTAACTAACGGTATACGAGGTAGGTATGGTTTTGAGTCTGACTCTCTCTTAATATGAAGAATGATGGACTTTACAGCACGATGGAAGAAATTAGGCTTCTCAAAAGGCACTGGGTAGGATTGCTGTTTATTGTCAATCATCACCTGAATTGACCCAATGGCCGCCCAATGGAACAGCCAACAGGAAATGGGTAGAAACAGTTGGTGACTGACAGTGCACAGTGATCACATTGTGGATTGTGAAGCTTCATCCCCCCCCATCGCCTCTCCTACTGTGTTTCAGCTATCTCATCTATTATTTACTATGGGTCCAATCCAGTCCGGAGGAGGAAAAACACCAGGCCAGAGTTGCTACCCACTGAGCATATACCTTTTGCTATAAACATGTGTATTTCACAGGGAAAATTTGATTAGATTTTCACTGCCAATTTTGTTGATGGTCACATTACACTTTGGTTAAGTTTCCTTTATATTTTTAATCAAGGCCTGCAAAGTCTCACACATCTGGTGTGACACTCCCGCTTTCAGACTCTCACACATCTGGCGTGACACTCCCGCTTTCAGACTCTCACACATCTGGCATGACACTCCCGCTTTCAGACTCTCACACATCTGGCGTGACACTCCCGCTTTCAGACTCTCACACATCTGGCTTGACACTCCCGCTTTCAGACTCTCACACATCTGGCGTGACACTCACGCTTTCAGACTCTCACACTCACGCAAGAAATCTTACAGTAAATCTCTAGTACTTCATTAAAAACCTAAAATTAGCTGCATCAAAAGTGTTGGAGTAGTTTGCAAACCCTACAGACTTTTAACAAGGTAATACCACTGTTACATACATGTAAATGCGTGTGCAGACTTGTCTCGAATTAAAAATCTCATGCCAGCTAGCTGCCCAAAGTTGGCAGCCCTGTTTTAATACTTACATAACAAGCCTCACTGTCAGATAATAATCAGTAGTAATTATATCCTGCTTGATTCAAGGTTTCTGATTATAGTCTGTTAGCACAATGGCTAAATTAAACCAATGCACGAACTTGCCAGTAAAATACAGGGAACGTATTTAATAATATGTTATGGTGCTTCCATATTGCAAACTTGTGATCAAGAATATTGCATAATGTGCCTGTGAAGTGTCAGAAACACCTATCACATCATTAAGGGCCTTTTCCATGAACACCTTGCTAATTTAGGTCAAGTGTTGGTCCCTGATTGGCATTCCATTCATGGTGTACCCTGCCTCGTGCCCTGTGCATTCTGAGATAGGCTTCTGGCATGACCATGCACTGGAAAAGGAGTTAGGCCATGTAAATGGATAGATGGCTCCTCAATGCCTAAGAAACCGGCAAACTTTTGTGAATGCGCTGTTGTTTTTATCCACAGCAAATAAGCACCAGACTTATGTCTGACCACACAGCACATCTTGCAGCCCAACAACCGTAAGCTGGCAGACCTTGCACCAATATCTTAGCTTTTGTTGCATGAGATGATGAGGACGTGGCTGTAACCAAAGCCTCCCACTGCAGCACTGAGCGTATGCGGCAAGAGTCGGCTGGAGTACAGGCTCCGTCGTTGAGCCTCCCAGAGAAGGGCAATGGCTGGTCCTGTGGGTAAACCCACAGCCTTGCAGCTTAATAACTGCTGATTCAAGACCCATGAGAAAATTCTACTGCAAGTGGAACTTAGTATGGTACATAACTTTGGTGTTAAAAGCTTCTGCTTTAGAAAGTTCCTTTCATTCAGTGTTGGCACCAAAGGCAGGGCACCAACTACTCCCCCCAAAAATGATCATCCAACGATGCAAAAAAATAGGCTATTAGCCCAGTCCAGCCCTGTCCTCCTTTGTAAATAACTTTTACTCAAACCCCACACCCCAACCTGGCTCTGGTGTAGACATTGCTTTCATTTAACTTGTGGCCTAAACAAAATTATAGGGCTAATCATTGCTGAAGTGATGCAGATGCCTTATGTTTGCAAAATGATCTGAAGTCTTGTTTTAATTTAACTTGCAGTTACACTGCTTGGAAATAATGTGGCCTTACAATTTTTTTATGTTCTGCTGGATTTTGTTTCTCTGTTCACAGCCCCGACTGAGATTACTTGCAACCTTTGTCGCAGTTATCTGACTGAAGGCTCTCGTTGCAGTCATTTCCCTGCATCACCAGCTCCGAAAGCGGAATGCCTCTTCCCATCCACACTTTGAACAGTGAATCATCAACCTGCCATGTCATCCTACGGTGTTTGACCATTATGACACTTTAGCGGATTTCCAGTCAACCGAGGCGCTTGTGTTAATGTTCTCGCTCGTTCGACACCAGTGACAATACAGGATCTGAACCCAGCGCCTGTTTGCAACCTTTAATTGCAATTAAACCAAGGTGCAAACAATCGATCCCCACCCCCATCTTTTTCCTCTCAACCCAGAGTTGGGTTGAGGTGGTGGAGGCGTGGGATTTGGGGTCGGAGGAGAGAGTGAAAATAGAGGACAGTCACTCTTAGCAAGGGAAAGCTGATCCAGTGAGTGCCAAAGTCCTGGATTGATCCTGCAGAAAGTGTATCCCATTGATCTCTGCCCCCCACGATTTGTCTACTCTGCCTCGTTTGTGTGATTCTCCTGACGGAGGAGGAGGAGGAGAACACAGGGCACTTGTGCTCAGATTCCCCGGTGTCATTTTACCGTGGTGGTGCCACTTACATGGAGAGCCTGACAGCCTTTGGGATACATTACGTAATCGTTAGCTACACTCAACTTTTAACACTCTTGTTGTTTGTATCTCATTAGCAGTGACAACTATAGCTAATCAAGTGGCAATGACTTTGAAATGCAATTATATATAATATATACTGACAAACATATTTGCTACTCCTATGTGTGAGATAATAGCATTCTCTAGGTCACTGCAAAGGAGGGCATCTGAGAGAGATATCTGATGGCACTGTGCTGCATTTGCTATTGAACTGTAAAACTATTCTCTAGAAGGAACATTGTTAACAGCAATTGTGTTTTTTAAACTAGGCCTACATTTTTTATTATTTTTTTATGCAGTATATAAACTTTAAAAGGGAGCCTTCTTCAGCATGTACTGCTTAAAGCCAGTATTTGGATGTATCTTCCATGTTCAACATTACCATAAAATGCAGTATTCTCAGTCATCATCAGGGTCTTTTACAGCTTTTCTTCATTCTGCGTTCCATAAAACAGATTATTTTTAGGTAGACATACAAGCCCTGAACAAGAAATCTGGGCTGGTAGATTCAGATCAATATCCTTCTTGCAATTTACAGTCACAGAACTAAATCAAATAACATGCCTTCAAACAGAATGCACTGGTTAACCGTACTGCACTCATACCGTGATTCTGTTTGAAAGACACAAATTATTTGGTGAATTCAAATCAGTAGTATTATTCAAAAATTTTTGAACTTGTAGACAAAGTATGCAGTCTTTTCACAATGCTGTCCCTTTAGTGGAGACAAATTTAAAAATGTTATCATAGTGTGTGTTAGTTGGCCACCATGATGCAGTCACATATCCTCAATAAGTGTAACGTTGGGCACATTTTTGGCTGATCGCCAGCTTGTCATACATGCCAGAGGTGTGTGTTATGAAATATCACTTTCCAGCACATGGAGTGTCAGACCCACCACGGAATCTCACACCGGAACTGAGGCTTGATGTAAGGCATGGGTTATTAAGCTTATTTGTGCATTTATCAGTAACAACAACACTGCTCTCATCCAATTGCATAATATCATTTTTATTATAAAATAATCTAATCATGCAAAAGAAAAGCTGAAATTGGAGATTTCCAAGCGTGATATTATGTTTTGCTAATGCTTAATTTGTCAGCATTTCAGCATCTAATTTAACATAAAGTCAAGCCTGAAGTTACTTAAGGAAGAGAAGTGAGCATCCTTGAGCTCCCCGGCCAGAGTCCTGACTCAAACCCAGCCGAGAATCTGCGGAAGGACAATCACACGTGATTCATCTTGTCAAACCGGCTTCTCCTAATCTGTGCTCTGGAGGGGGCGGGGGTGATCGCTGCATCCTGTGTGGAGAGAAGGCTACCGCTAATAGCCCTCCCTGGGACACCTCGCCTCCGCCTGCAGCTGAAGCCAACGGGCCCTGAAACCATGACACTGATGCTTAGGACATCCTTCTCTAGGACACTGATAGGAGCCCAGCTGGCTGCTGGTTACAGCTAAAAACATGTCCCGCAGCTGCTCATAGTTCAGGAGCAATTTACACAGAAGTTAGAGCTTCACCAATATTCACAGTCTGTTTTGGGCCATGCTAACCATCCTCTGACTTCGGCCAGACTTTCTTCAACGAAAGTTAATGATAGATTTCAGAAACGCCTTCAGATACCCAAGGAGATGGTTTGCAGTTATCAATAATAAAAGGCTATTGCTAGTTATCTCACTGTCTTTGCACATCATGAGGATTGCAGTGATAAGCTTGCAAAGATCCTCTAAATATTTTCCATCCATCCATCCATCCATCCATCCATCCATCCATCTAATTCTAACTACTTATGTTGATTGGGGTAATGGGGTAACTCTGGAGTCTATCTAGGATGAGGCTCACCCTGGATGTGATGGCGGTCCATCACAGGGCTCTATTAATATGCCAGCAATGTCTTGTTTGCATTCAAATGTGCACAGCTGATAACCTAATAATATGTGTATGAGATGAAAAAACTGTAGAATCAACTGTCTGATCTGAATTCCCAGGACAAACACTGATTAAAACGAGAAATGCTGTTTTTATTCATATTGAACAACTCAATCAGAATATTTATAGTTTTAATTGGTATTTCTTATCTTGAAAAATGTGAAAAATGGTCACGTTCTAAACAATCTACAAATGGCATTAACAAATCGCGGGCACCTTCACAACCATTTAGGTTTGAACGAGCAAATAAGCATTTAAAGGTATCAGGCATCTTATAGCGATAACGTCTGTCTTCTGATATGTGATGGGGCTTGAATGGCCTAAATGTCCCAAGCTAAATTTGAAAGCAATACAGTTTAGCTTAACGCTTAGTTAAGCTAATTTTCAATTTAAAAAGTAGGAGAAAAATTTCCTTAAGCCAAACTTAAAATAATTTCCTGACAGTGGTCATATGATTTTGCTAGAAAGTCACACATTTTCCATCCTTGTAAATAGGAACTTATACCCCACGCCACCTTAGACTCCTACAACCTGCTGGATATTTTAATTAATTGAAATTCCTAATATGCTTTATAATCTATCTGTATTGCCCTTACTCTGGTATGGACACATATTTGTTTCTCTTATTTAAAATGACTCACTCTTGCATAAATAAGGCATCAGCTGAAACATATTTGTGATATAGTCAAGATAATCTTCAGTAAGATTACTTTGAATTTAACTTTAATGATTTGGTTTTTGAGAGAGGAGGATTTGAGAAAGCATTAATTAAAAATTAAGCTGTGAAGTCATATTGCTTGGGCAGCCCAAATTCCAGATAACTGTTAGCATTTGTTTAGCATTTTGTTTAGCATTTGTTTTCCTTATGTGAGAAGTGTAAACAGGACCAGAGGTGAAAAGGGCATGTTTAAACCCACAGTACATATGTGTAAAATGTGCCCACAGGGAAGACCAACAGATACCAAGATCTACAGCAGTGTGTGTATATATATACATATTGTATAGTATAGATAGATAGATAGACAGATAACTGAACATGATCACCCCCCCCCCCCAAAAAAAATTATAATTATGGCCAAACAGTTTTATTTTAATGACCTTTTGCAGAGGGTGATGTAATTACGATGGAAATACCCCTATTGTTCTTTTTAAAGTGTCAAAACACACACACCCTAATGAAGCGTTTCTGCTCATTCTAACGAGTGATTAAAGCGAGGGGGCGGGGGCTGCATGGAGGAAGCATGGCCACTCCAGCTATCCACTTGTCCATTTGCTTTTGAAAAAGATATATATAACCTTTTTTGTTAAAAAAAAAAGCACAGATATAATATGTACAGGTAATGTTTCATAATTGATCATCAATACATTTTAATGATGCTCCAAAGGTTACTCAGACACTCCCCCCTCCCCCCAATTCCACAGTCCAGGGTCGCGAGTCTAAACCGATCGGCAATTCGTGGTTACATCATCTTCAATCCTCCACTGAAATGTGCTCTCCACTCAGGCAAGGACACTGTTTTCTGGCTGCTGGTTTCCACGGGAACACAGTTTCTAGCCCAGCGATTATTATTCATATTTATTTCCATAGTACTATAAAGGCCAGGAGGATGTTTACATTGGCCTCGAATAACGGCGTATCAGTCAACCAAACCAAAGCAGCAGAAACATGCCAGGCCTAAACATTGACTGCTATCTAAATTCAGATCGATCTTCATGGGATGAAGGCCAGCTGGACAGTGGGAGATGGTCAGGTTAGCATGTGAGAGGAAAACCGAACAGTCATGTGAAGATACAGGTAGCGTCAGGGCTCGAAGCCCAACTTGTGGTAGCTGCTGTAGATAGCCTGGTTGGGGATCACCTTACAGGGTCTACGTTACTGTTGGCAATGGGCTTCTAACCTCACCACCACGATGTGGTCAGTGGTTAAAAACACAGTGCGGTCTGTGATATATGGAAGGGTAACAGAAGTGCTCATCATTACGGAGATGAAGCGGGGAGTGGAGATAATGTGTGGCAAAACTCAGCCCTGGCGCGTGTGACTTGCAAGTTAATAGGAAGCAGAAATAGTGAGTCAGGGGAAAAAGGGAAGAGAAACAAACAGTTCAAAATGAGAACAGAAGATGCAAGAAGCGTAGCATGGCTTGAATTTTAGTTTATCAGATCGTTGGCTGTGGTAACGAGGCTATGAGCTGACATCTAATAACACATTTGAAAAACAAACAATGATGTAGTCATTCATTCATCCATCCATCCATCATCCATCCATGTATCCAACCATGCATCTCTCCATCCATTCATTCATCCATCCATCCATGGTTGGAGTCACAAGGGGGGCATAAAGCATCAGGCTGAGGTGTATGCTGGATTAGATGGCAGTCATTCATTTTAAAATAATTGCATCTAATACTCAAAAGATCAAATGACTGTTTATGGCTAGGTTAAAATATGCTGATTAATCAAGTAGGGGAAAAAAACGCTGAATTTGGAATAAAATGAAATAAAACAGGGGACCTTGGGTCAGTGCACTCAAAGCCAGTGTAATTATGGGGGTTAATTGCATTTAAAACTCACTCCCTGATTTCCCTTTAAAACTAGTTTAGATTTCAGAGATTAATTTCCTGAGTAAACGGCCAATCAGCAAGAGTCACAGCTAACTTGCCCAGCATTTGTTAACTTTTCTTCATGTCTTTGGGGGGGTGAATGCTTTTTGGAAACCGCTACTCCCACAATCATACTAGGGTGCCAAACTCCTTTAAGGGCATCCTCTTTTTCATGCTCTTTAACCAGGAGGATGTTGTCTCCAAATGGCCTCCCATCATTCGGGGCTGTGTGTGGCTCGGGGGTTTAGATTTCTGTGCTTGTGTTTGGAAGGCTGCCGGTCCGGATGCGGGGAGTCTCAACACTGCCATTGGGCCCCGGATCAAGGGCTTCAACTCCTGATTACCTCAGGGGCCCCGCATGCCAGCCAACCATGCGTTTGGACCCCAAGCTTCACTCTACGTTTGTCTCAAAAGGAGAGCAAGATGGGATATGCGAAAAGAAGCGTTCCGACTTACATGTACTCGGACAAATGACAAATAAAGCATCATTTGCACAGTGCAGACTTGTGAAATGGCATTGAGGTGTCTAAGTTGTTAAAGGTACAGTTTCAGTCCAAAGTGTGAAAGTCTTCATCCGTTATCCGTTTGGATTTTTGCGAATTGTTTTTTCACTTTTAAACAATACCACGGGGGGGGCTCTATTCAAGCATATGAAAATATCACCGTTCTTTCAGCCCCCACCTTAAAAGAAATATAAAAGAGCCACTACTGATTTGTGTATTGAAACAAATCTTTAAGTTTATTCTTTTATGCTTTTTGTGTGTTTTACGTACTTCACACCGTTATATTGAATAGTTTATCATTTTTTATGGAACAGTTCAAAGAAGGTCCCATCTCAAGATCTGGAAAAGCAGCCTTCCAGTTATGAGCGCATGGTAGCCGCTGTAGAAAAAAATCATCGGTAATCTCTGTGGAAAGATTCCTATGGCAAAAGCCTTGTTGACGCTCTCCGAAGAACACGCTGGTACCTGCGTAACATGTCTCTTTTCCACTTTTGATCATATATAGTCCCCAAAGAGAAACAAAGGAAGCCTTAATATTACATCTATTGACCTCTTTGTGTTCTCATCCTTCCTGGTCTTCTGGCTTGTTTATGTAAAAATACCTTTGGTGGTCATGATAATTAAAAGGATACTATGTAGCCATTGATTTAATGCCAAAATATTCCCCAGCATGCAATAAAGTGCATTTGAAAAGCCCCCCCCAATGTTATTAATGATGCAATATATCAAAATCTGGATGGGTGCTTTTAAAAGTGGGTGGATGGATGGATGGATGGATGGATATCTTAATCTGTTGACTTCTGATCAGCAGTAGATTAAGGCAATGCATAGACACACACACACACTGTGGTTAACTCTTTAATGGTTAAGATGAGCTGAGGAAAATGCACAACAGATTATCAAGCTATTTTTACGGTTAAACGTACTAGTAGCTGGACCATTGATCGAGTGGCTACAACATGGTTGGTTATTTTATGTTACCAATTATAACACAAGTTGAGTATTGTGCCGCCTTTCTGGTTAGTGTACCACTAAACTGTGATCTGCGTACAACAGCTAAAACAGACAAACAGATATAAATAATGAATACTGAGTGAATGGTAAGTGACTACACTATTATTAAGAGAAAGTCTATTATAATGAATATGAATTATTACATATACCATAGAATAATTTACAGAATAGAACCTTTATTGTCATTGTACATGTACAATGAAACTCTATTTGCTTTCTCCTCCAATGCTATATAAATAGAAAAAACTAAATATAGCATGTAAATATTTATACATGAATAATGAATTAAAGAGCAGTAGTGCAATCATATATTCGAATTAGCAGCATTGTAAACATGTAACAGTATATTAGAGGATACAGTGCAGAACGCAGTCATTCAGTGCAGTGATAGTCCATCTCGTGCCTGTGGTGTAGCAGAGTGTCCTGTTGGTCAAGATGTATAGGGGAAAGTCAATTGTTTATATATAATTATAAAATATAGTGACACTTTAATGATGTAACAGTATATGAAAATACAAAAGCAATGTGATGTAACTGTTCTCCTGGAACAAGATTCAAGGCATAATCACGGCAGATTTGTAAATATGCATTCGCCTATTTGCGAGTGAAATGGACAAAACAAGCTGCCGTCTCAGCAGGCTGGGACTGCAGAGAATTCCAGAATGGCAGCTAAAGACAGAGCCAGGCCTTCCCTCTTCATGCATGCCATTTTTCAATCTTCACCAGAAAGCAGCATTCCACAATCAATGGCCTCCTCTTCAGATATCATAAAATCTGCGGCGATGCCGCTGTTTCCAGAGTGGGTCGTCATTGTAGATGTGTCACATGCCATTGGAGATGTGTCACACGCCATTGGAGATGTGTCACAAGCCCATTGGGTTAATAGAAGCATTCTTTCAGTCTCTGCTTGTATCTGCTCTGGCTTTTGGCTTGGTGTAAAACACCGTCTTGTTAAAAACAAGGCCTCCACTTCCCAGACGAGACACCAGGCCGGCATCCCGCTCTTGACATGCGCTTTCGGAAGTGTCTCCGGACATCTCCCAGCACCCTGACGTCGCTTCCCAGTACCTGAGAACTCATTAGGAGCTCATTACAGCAAACGCTCCATCTGTCGATTCATATTTTCCCCCAATTCCAAACCCTCCCCCCACCACAACCACCACTACCTCCAGCACCACTACCCCCCCCGCCCCCCTTGTCTTGTTCCAATCTTCATTGCCAAGACAGCGGTCGGGGCACGAATGAGCAAAATGCCGGGGTGTTCCGTATACCCCGTTGCGAGGAGGGTGTTCTGGGCCATGCTGCGGAGAACCCACCGCTCTGCGCTTGCTCCTCATCTTGCTACACCGGGCCAACTGTAAGCTTACTCATCTTCCTGCCTGTTCTCCTGGTCCGGGATCACCTGTACGAGGTTGCAGCCGCCTGCGTTACCGCGGACGGAAATACAAATCGGCACGCTTGTCGCGTTGGCTGCCCTGAATCTCTAAGCGATCCGGCTGCCAAATACAACCTCAGGCTTCCTCCCGTGTTTTTTTTTTGTTACCTCCTGCTTGCTACCCGGCTCTTTCAGACCTGAAGCTGATGTCTTTCGACAGCAGAAGGGAGGATATAAAAGGGGGCAGATTGGTTTCCCTGCAGCTCAATGGGGGGGTTACAAGCCACTGCCATGGACAGCGACTGGAAGGGGGGTGGACGTTGGCCACCAGAGCCATGCTCCCGTAATCAGTATCACAGAGAATAACACGGGTTATTTTCAAGTGCGGTCAGCATTAATGCTGACACTAAAGTCAAAGGGAGGGGAGGTTTTTGTACAGAAAGCTACGAGACGGCACATTAACACCACCCTGGTTTTTAATGATCAGAGTGAAGCTACTCATTACGCATTCCATTTTTAACAAAAAGGGACTTCTCTCCAATAATGACACCTCACATGCTCTGCCGGCCCAATTTAGCCCTTGCATTAATGAAGGTGCCGACTCGCATTTCCTGCCAGTGCTAGCGAGTCCGTGACATAGCACAACAGCAAAGTATATACAACCAGAAGTAACAACTGTGTCTTCTTCCCAACGACGCACCACGACAGCTGTGATGACCCTGGGGATTTTCATATAATCCAGTGCTCAGGCACCACTGCTGATGCTACGTCGGCCAGATTTCTCCATGTTTGCTGACCCCGCCAACCCTCCTCCCCACCCCCCACTCCAAACCCACCCCACACCATCACCGCTTTAAATAGAAATTGCCGTGTGTAGTCAGCGTGGAGCTCAGCTTCTCATGGCCAGAGTGCCTGGTTGAAGGAGGTCCCCAGTGGACTCTTTGCTGCTGGAACGGGGGGGGGGGGGGGGGGGGGGGGGGGGGGGGGGGGGGGGGGGGCGGGGGGCGGG
>JAODLD010000136.1:2853374-2863531 GCA_026781065.1 Mormyrops boulengeri
CCCCCCCCCCCCCCCCCCCCCCCCCCCCCCCCCCCCCCCCCCCCCCCCCCCCCCCCCCCCCCCCCGCCCGCGCCCCCGTCTCTCCATCCAGCTAGCATCTTCTCATCCTACGGGGAAGTAATTGCCAAATTTAAAAAAGTTACCGAAGCTCCATCGTCACTGTGATCACCTGTCACAAGTCCAGAGTTGGACGGAAGGACAGAAGTGACTATATCATAATTAGCAAGACGTGGTGGGTGCTGTTCTCCCATCGTGGTTTTTCCAACACCTCAGTTTTGAGCCCATATATAAAGCAAACAACGGACAAAGGTTGAACAAAAGGAAGAGTTCCGTGGATTTCCAGTACATTGTAAGAAGCAGACTAAGCTCTTTAGTGCTTCATGCTTTTCTGGTTATTTTTAGCATATCGATTCATAGAGCATTATAAGCTTAGGGCCCCCGACAGCCTGACTTGGAATGTATATTAGACAGTCATAAGTATACTTGCCATTAGTAAAGGGGGGGAGGGGGCCTTCTTTGGTTTCGAGCCTTTGTTGGTGTGGCTGAAAATGGGAAAGGGATGGAGTGAAGGTTTCCCGGTCCCAGACCCAGCACTGCCACTGTGGGGGGGGGGGGGGTTGGTAGGTTGGAAAAGGGATGTTTTATCCGTCCATCTTCCAAACATTTATCGCATGTAGGGTCACAGGGAGCACCAGACACCCATTACAGGAAGCCTTGCCGTCCGCGGGCATATCCTCACGTACTGTGGAGAATTTGGAGACACAAATTCACCCACCTGCAGATTCTCAGACTGCGGGAGGAAACACACATCACACAGGAAGATCATGCAAACTCCACACAGTGCCGGGGCAGGCTTCGAACCTCCAACCGTGGCGGTGTCATGCAGCACTAAAAAAACTAAATAAAGTCACCTAAATAACCTGCAGCAGTTCTCCGGGGGGGAGCACTAACATGGAATCACGTGAGCTTCCCATTATAAAACCCGGTTGTAATCAGGTATGCAGCAGGGAATGGTTTAAGATAAACTATAGAAACTGCTGCAGGCTCATAAACATGTCAGTGAAATAAATGTACATGCTTAAACGAAGTGATGTTAGTCCTTACTTCATGACGGTTGTATCCAGTACACAGAAGGGGGCTGATATGTAGGTATAATCCTGTCCCAGAATCTGCGTTTAGTGGGTAACTAAAAGGAAATGGGACGGAGACAGTCCAGTCAGTAAAATGTGACTTACTGCAGCCGTGTATCTCCTTAACAAGTGTGTGTGTGGGGGGGGGGGCATGCAGTCCTGTGCATATGCAGTACCCAGAGGCAAACGGGCTGCCTGACAGTGTCGTCGCTGACTCTGCTGAAACCTGCCTGCTGTCCTCTGCTTGCTTTTGTTTCAGTTGTGTGGGGGTGTATGTGCGTCTTGTTATATCAAGGAGCAATTCCGAAAGCATGGTAGAAATAAATAAATAAACATATCCCGCGATTTCCACCTGGCGCGTCAGAAATCACACGCGTGATTGTGATTGAGATATGGTCTGAGTCGATTCCCTGCTTCCCCCTTCACGGACGCGCTGGTCCACAGTGAACAGAGAACAGCAACGGACTGCTTAAGATAAGGATTCCCATCTGCTCTGTACAGAACAGATTTTATGCATTGAAATCCAAAGTCGCCCGAATCACACTGGCGCCCCCTATAGCTACAGAGAGTGTACCGCCATCCCTGAGGCAATAAGAACACAGAATAATACAGAACTTCATCCCTTGTCTCGCGTCTCTGTATTCCTTTAGAGCTTTATGTAATGCACCGTTTAAGAGACATACATTCCGGCTGGGGCCGTCCCCGAGATGCGGGTGGGTCGTGACGGGGCCGATTATCGGATGAACCGCGAGATTTCACAGACGGCGCTAATTACGCGGGGATAAAAGCTTGTTTACCGCCGGGCTTATGAGAAGCCGTTAAGTTGCCTCTTTTTGTCGTTCCTCCTTCTCCCCGTTACCCCCTCTGAGGACTCTGCGTCCCCAATCTCTTATCATTTTATATATCAAAAGGCGACTAACTGTTGCAAAACCAAATGGTTAATTTCTTTTTCCTTTAAAACTTTGCCCAGGAGAACTCCCTCGTCGGAGCGCCGTCGCCACTGCCAGCCCCATCTGTCGTCAATAACCAACCCAACTGCCGCCTGTCGTACCGTTACTCTTTTCCCTCCACCGAGAAACGTCGGGAGGGAGAAAAAGGGAAAGAAAAACGTGTCTGCTCTCCTCACTCGAAAGAGAGTCTGAAGCATTAAAACGGAGAGGTGATGTAGCTGCAAGGTTTCCTTTTGATAGTATTTGTGTGATACACGCTGGCGCTTGGATCCCATGTGTAAGGCGAGGTTGTCTGGGGCTTTTCGTTTCTGGGTGTGTGGTGTCTAAGTCTGAAGAGGAGGGAAATAAATGAAAAGGGTCGAAGGAGGTGGTGCGGCTAATAATAGCAGAAATAAAAACGTTACTGAGATATGCGCTTTATTCTCGGTAAGATTATAAGAATACAGATGGAGGGGAGCTATTTTAAGGTTTAATAGAATGATGAAATGAAATGAACATTTTAAGATAATGTATAGGGAACAATGAGGCTTTTGATCACGTACATTGTGGACGTGTTTTGGAGAAATCGTTACGTAAGGGAAGCGGGGCTGTTTCTGATCTTCTTAATTCCTGATTGTCAGGATGTGATGTGTCTTCTGAGATTGTGGGGGTCACGCTTCATTGAAGATGGAAAAATCCCCCCCCCAAATAGTCTCCTAGCCATAAAAACAATCATATGAATTTCCCCTTAGTGTGTAGGTAGTTGATTGTATGGTAGCATCGCAGTGAGATTTCTGTGCTAATCGATGTGCATTTCAGCTGTTAAGATGAATAACAGAGGAGCGTGGATAGCTTTCAGGCTTTTGTCTTTTACTTGTTTATCTATAGTAATTTTATCTGAGATTACCAGCTCACCTAACACAAACACCTAGACAATAAGATGCTTAAAGTTTATTGCAAATGAAAGTGATTGTAGTTTTTTAAATGCTGTTGGCGGTCTACAAGAATTGTTGTTATATGAGTTTGGGGCTCAATAAGAGATGCCTGTCTTGGAGTCTCTCTGGAGAGAGAGGTATTTTTTATGGATGGATCACATATCCCTAGCTGTTGAGGTTGTGTCTTTATTTCTTCATTTGTTCAGCTATTGTTTAGGACTTAAAATGCCGTAGCCAGTAACTGATCGCGAGTTCTTATTTCCCAAAGGACATTCCTAGACCCAGAAGTCTCCAGGGAGTTGCAGTGAAAGCATATTAAAGAATCCTCACATTTTCTGCATACAGTATCAGCTTTCATGGAAGGCCAAAGTATCCTTTGTCCCCAGAAGCTTCTGTTGCTTACGGCTACTGGGGAGTGACCAGTAATGCTTTTCCACTGGCATACGTGAACCAAGCTGTACCCGACCTCAGAGAAAGACTACTTACAGCATGGTCCCACCTCACTACGGTTTTCTACTGCAGAAGGGTCTGATCGGTAATGCCGTTGCCTGGTTTGGAGAGCAGCAGTGGCTTAAAATTGAAAAGACAATTACTTTCTGTACACACAGTGTACATATAATTTACTGTGTGCTAATTTCCACTAGCATGCTGTGTTATGTTAGCATTAAAAATAGTATAAGCTTGCGTAAATATGCATTACGAATCGATTCCATTCAGCAGTTCTATAGTACTTTTTTAAGTAGGACGCTGGCAATTTTCGGGTTCCGAGTTATCAGGAATGGATAAGTACACCGCAATGTGCAATACGGCGAAAAATGAATAATATATGGAATATGCCCATTTTTCCTTCAGGTAATCCATGCATATCAACGTAGATCACCGGTATCTCCATGCATTTCGACACATCAGATGATGGTGATGGAACCGGCTCGGTTAGTCACGCTTTAGGCCCTGCTAGTAAACAGGGCCATGTTATCGTGGTATGGTTCGGCTATGGCTCGCGTAATTTACAATGGAATATTGTCAGTTCACCGGTATGGCTCTTTGATTGCTTGCGGTAGTTTTGTGTCTTAAGGAGTAATATGGGAAAGTGAAAGGGTCCCATTCAAGGAAGCTATGCAAATAATAACCCTTTACTTTCAGAGGAACATTGGAATTCTTCTCATGGCCTACTCCATCTTGCTCAGGGTCACTGGAGCTGGGGGAGGGGGAATGCCCTGTCTGATGGCCTTGCTTAAGGGCCCACGGACACATGACTATTCTGCCGAGGTTGGGGCTCAAACCAGCAATCATTCAACCACAGGCACAGAGACCATTCCGAATCAGGATGCTGTTGCATTACAAAATCAAGTGGACAGGTGGGAAAGCCCCAAAGGCACTAGAGCATTATATTCTTTTTGAAAGATTCAAGATTCAAAGTTTTATTGTCATGTGTGCAAAGCACAATGATTGCAGACAATTAACAGATCAGTGCAACATTACAATACAATAAATACTAAGTACAAAATGCTACCTGCTATGAGATGTCTAGCAACATATAATATCTAACAACAAATAATACAACATTCAGCACGAGGTAGTAAAATGATATGTGACAGAGCAAAGTAGCAATATAAAGTGGCACGGTGGGCAGCAGACATAAGAGCGAACACAATAGCAGTACTGTCTGGCTCGTTTTGGATCAATGAAGCGAGACTGGAAGAGTTGAACTAGCGTGGGATTCTGACGTACTAATTCCAAGCAACCTCTTCAATCGACTCTCCTGAGTTTGAGGGCTCATGCCTAACAGGTATGTTTTCAATCATGTTATTTCTACCATACACATTGCTTTTGTCTGGGTACGTGACATTCCATTGCATCAATCCGTAAAGGGTTGCCTGCTTTTTATCAGCTGAGTGACCATTTCCACGATAAACGTGTGTAAGACTGTTGGTTGTGTTTTTGCATTATTTTTATTTTGTGGTTAGAATTTATTACAGAAGGCTGCGTGCATACAACTGTTCTGCTAAGAGAATTATGCAATGATGTGGTATAAGCTTACACAGACAGTAAAAACCGTCTTTGGCAGAATTTTTGTAATACCAGTTCACTATTTCTTCAATGTGCAGGGATGATGTAGAAACTTCCCTGCCAGATGTTATTTGGTATCTTCAGCTACAGAAATAATAAAAATGGTAAATTTACCTTTAGTTTAATGAAGTGGTGGCAGCAGCAAATTATATGATATCTACCCGGTGATTTTTCGCTCTCATTATGTGTCAGGTTTGCACTCTTGAGCTACGATGTGTCAGCTGGCCCCCCGCCGTTGGCCCAGCTGGTCTTTGTTAAAGCTGCTCCTCAAACAGACAGACCCCTAAGCACTGGGGCCAGGTGCTGAGAGCTGTGGTTTCCAGCCGGACTAGATTCGATGCCTGGGCATCTGGTCCCCCCTCTCCCCGCTCACAGTCACTCATCAGGCACCTCAAACTCACGATGACTCCGCGGCCCTGTTTAAAGACACAGCCACAACCTGGTGGCCCACAGTGACATGTCTTTTCTGGGCCAGGATCACAGCCCACACTAGTCCTGTAGGAGGTGCTCTGGGGAATCGTTAATGCAATTATACTGCTGTAGGTGGAGCACTGCGGGATGCATAAATCTCACAGCATTGCTAGGAGAGTGGCCTAGTGTGGCAGCACTGAGAGTCCTGTGTGGGGAGATATCTCACAGTCAGCAAAAACAACAAAAAATTGGGAGAAATGAGGCATACAGCCCGTGGGAGTCGGATTATGTCAAATGCAGAACTTCCTGTTGGTTCCCAAACATTGATTGACATTGCATAGCGTTTTCATCCATTGCATGACTTCAAAGTGTAATTTAACCCAACTCTCAAGTAACATCTGACCCTAAGAGATCGGATAATGAGTAGTTTTGGTGAGTAAAAGATGCGACTGAAGTGTGTGCTCAGATTTAGATGACCGTTAGGGGCCGCCCCTTACAGATGGGAATTAGGGCAGAGCGGTGCACGTACAGCAACTCAGTAGCCTCAAAGGATCAGTGTGTATGAACCGCATTGGCCAGAGAATGATTATTAACAATTTGATGCAAATAACGTATGCAAAACATTGAACATTGTAGTATCACCAGTAGTCACTGGATCTCTTTTAGGCATTTTACTCAGAAATTGCTTCAGTTTATCCATCACTGGCAACGTGTTGTTGGCTGCATTTTGGTTGCCCTTTTGTTTACAACACGTGAGGATGGCCCCTTCCCCAAATGTAACTGCCATCCTCCACCCGCCTGGCGTATTCCTTTGAATTCTGTGCAGAGGCATTTGCTTTGATCTGTGTGTCAGCAATGGGCATTTTCGGGAAGCTGTTGCGTTGATTTTTGAGAAAAACCAGTGACCAGAGAGGCCCCGGGGCGCATCGTTAGAATGCTGGAAGGAGGCCCAATTGGAACAATGGACAAAGGATAAAAGGAAAAACAGAGACACGAGAAGACAACAATTAGCTATTCTGCTGTTACAAACACATGCATGAATAAATGATTAGGCTGACCTGCAGTTTTATTCTCCAGATATTTTTCTACTTTCTAGAAGACATAAAATAAGTTCAAAGTGTTTCGAATAGATATCATTTGTTATTAAACTGAAATATTTATGGTCAAAGGGATTTTTATTTGCTTGGGAACACAATTATAATCTTTATAGTACAAATCAGTATGAGCAAAGTAAGATATAAATATCCTTTGCCGTTTAAGTTACCTGGCAGCATACCAGATTCAGAGTAATTAGCATGACCTAACACTGAGGGGCAGCAGTGATACGAGGTTAACGATGTGGTGCTCTTAACCTGGAGGGTGTTGGTTCACATCCCTGAAGAGGCCTCTCTTGGAGTACCCTTGACAAAAGGTAATTGATTTGGCGCATTTAAAAATATAAAGTTTATAAATGGTTTAAAAATTATTGCTTTGGATAAAAGCAGCATCTAGATGTAATTACCCCCTGTTTCAGGCCAAGGAGGCATTTGTATTAGCATATAAATATTTCAATACATAATGCATAAACAAACTATCATTGTACATCAGCCCCAATAAATGTAACCTGTGTGTTATGGAAATGAAGACAGTGGTATGATGATAGCAAAATCCATCAAGCTATGGACAAAGATGGTAAACACCAAAGTAGAACAACCAGTCCACTGGAGTGCTTCAAACCTTGCAAAAGTTGAAATGATATGAGTCCTAATGGAGATTCTGGGGGAGGGGGGCAATCAGGAGTGCCCCCTCCGATGGGCTGCAGTCCAAGATGAAAAGATGATGATGAGCCAGTAGTCCAGAGCGATTGTGCAGTTGTAGGTTCCAGCCATGGAACAGCGCAAACAGTACAAATAACAAAAATGAGGTGCCAAGTTGGAATAATTCTCTTGCAACAAACTGACTCCTGCTGACCTGAGAGCAGTAAATTAGGTGTCACATTTGTGGGCTGGGCAATGACTCTGAAGACCATGCTATCGTCCGACACCAGGTTACAGGGTCGAATCCGATTCTGTCGTGTGCAGTTTGTGCGTTGTCCACATGTGGTTTCCCATAATGCTCTGGTTTTCTGCCACAACTCACAGAGAGATAGGACTCTGGGGAACCAGAGACTCTTACTGTATGATTGAGCTGGGATGAACTGGCATCCTGTTCAGCTTGTCCCCTGCCCAGTACCGTCTCAAGATCAATAAGTGGTTATTGGATCTATAGATGCATGTGGAACATTCATACTGTTAATGTTTAGTCTAGTTTGGTGTCCTGGAAGAGTCTGTTTGTGGACTGAACTTAATCTTATTTGCATATTTGGAGCTGATGGATGAATTGGCCTGTCAGTGGGGGGCTTTGATTAAAATAAATATTGAACAAGGACAAATGGCATTTTGATTATTCTAATATTATGAAATAGATATATACGTACGTAGCAGTTGGAAGAAAATGTGTCAAGCAGTAAGTAGCAGATGGTAACAATAGAGCGATTTAAGAAGTTTGATTAAGGTAAAGAGTGCAGTGGATTCTGGGATTGCCTGAGAGATTTTCCTGAAGGAAAGATAAAGAAGAGCGCTCCACTACTGCTTGTGATCAAACCATGTTTAAATGGCCTCGCAAGACTTCCTCTGGCTTTACCATACATGAATGAATCGGGCAAATTCCTGGGCACCCACAATCACACACATCATTCACTGTCACTATGCCCGTCTTTTCCATTTAAAGTTTATTCGCTCTTTCTGGGTTTTTCCTTTGCATGATAAACCTCACTTGAAGTCCTGCTTTCTAAAGAACGATTCTTTGATGGGTGTATGAGACGAAACTCTGAGTAAAGGCTTATTATTTTCGCTGAGGGTTTCTGCTGGTCTGGCCAGTTTCATTTTCATTAGAAATACAAAGATTAGTCGCATCTCTAATTTTAATGCCATGTAAATCAGTCTGTTAAAACCTTAGGCCATTTCATGAAATTATATTAAACAACATGAATTATTCCTGATATAACAACACACAGGAAATTCCTAAGCTTTATCTGTCTCTCCATTAAAGGCTTCTGCTTTTATCTTCCCTTTTTCATTAATCTTCCTCAGTGTCCAACTTGGATGAAATAAAATGTAGCGTTTTAATGCTTGTTCTTGAAATGTGTGTGGCACTCAACATTTTATGGGAAATAATACATCTCCATGATTACCACCCTTCTACACATCCACCTTCTACCTGATCATCCTGGTCAGCATCATGAAGGGGTCTGGAGTCTATCCCAGGTAACTCGAGGCACACAGCTGATGAACACATTGTGTGGAATGCCAGTCCATCGCAGCCCTCACACATACACAGAGAATTACACATTAAGGTCAATTTAGAGTCACCGATTAGCCTAACTACGTGTCTTCGGACTGCAGGATGATTGCGGCCAAAGCCTTTAAATAGATATGCTCCAGTGCTGAAAGGTATTCACAGTATAATGAAGGTATAATGCATTTTCATTTAATCACATTGGATGCTGTATATTTGGGGAAACCCCCCAAATGAACTAAACAGGGTTTGTTGAACAATGAAAGCGGTGTCAGATTCTTACTCTTCTACTTGTTCTGGACAAAAACAAGGTCACCACAATAGAATGATCAGCATCTTCTTATAATGTCTGCTCATCATATAACTCACTTATATAATCACACATGTCTAGCACTGGACTGGGTTCCTGTCCAGGTGGCTCCTATGCTTGCTGGGATAAGCTCCAAGTTGACTGCGACCCTTTACTGGATAAGTGGCTATGGAAGATGGATGGTTGAATATAACCAAATGTCTATCTAAAATCGGGATTTCCACATCTGAGGTGGCCAGTAAGGTCAGGTGACAGGGATATTGTGCAGATACTGTCTAATACAGTCCACCTTGTTCCTAGTGTCATGGGTAACTATAAATATTTGCTTCCTTCCCTGTCACCACCAGCAAACGCGCCCTAATCCCAGATCCCATCCTGTGGTGATTTGTTCATCCCTGATGCCCACACCTATATTTGGATTCTGTGTTTCCTTGCCTGCCTCATTCTGGCCCGCTTTCCACCCAATCCCTGTCTCCATAACCCTGAAGAGGGAATCCCTATCCACCAGCCACCTGGTCTTTGTCACCATCTTTTGTTTCCTTTCCTGACCAGGGCGATTTGCACACCAAACAAATAATTACACTGCTCCTTTTTGCTGTGTATTCTCTTTATTCCTCAAATAATTTAAAAAGAAATGGTCAAAAATACTTTACTCAGTTCATCTTCTGTGTGCATCTTCCAAGTGCATCTCCAGTAAATTGGCATCTGGAGTCTGGAGCCTGTCCCAGGCAGCACAAGGCATAAGGCAGGGGACACTACGGACAGGATGCCAGTCCGTCACAAGGCGTAAGGCAGGGGACACTACGGACAGGATGCCAGTCCGTCACAGAGAGTAAGGCAGGGGACACTACGGACAGGATGCCAGTCCGTCACAGAGCGTAAGGCAGGGGACACTACGGACAGGATGCCAGTCCGTCACAGAGAGTAAGGCAGGGGACACTATGGACAGGATGCCAGTCCGTCACAAGGCCTAAGGCAGAGGACACTATGGACAGGATGCCAGTCCGTCACAGAGCGTAAGGCAGGGGACACTATGGACAGGATGCCAGTCCGTCAC
>JAODLD010000136.1:2863631-2889678 GCA_026781065.1 Mormyrops boulengeri
GGACACTATGGACAGGATGCCAGTCCGTCACAGAGCGTAAGGCAGGGGACACTATGGACAGGATGCCAGTCCGTCACAGAGCGTAAGGTAGGGGACACTATGGACAGGATGCTAGTCCATCACAGGCCACACACATGCACAAACTTATAGATGCAAATACACACTATGGGCAGTACTTTAGGTTAAATAATGCAATATCCCAAGTTTCAGCTAATAAACAATATGGCTTTGGGAACCATCTGTGGGCAGTTCCTCTGAGAAGTAGGACTGTACTTTGAAATGATTCTGCCTCTCTCTCCCCTCTCAGGTATGAGATCCGGGACACGCATCTGGTGGAGGAAAGCGTCTTGGAGACGCTGAAGGTGAAAGCTGACTTCCACAACTTCAGGCCACGTCCGTTCAACATGCGCGAGTTCTACGACCGCACAGGTCACGACATCAAGGACATGCTGCTTTCCTGCCGTTACCGTGGTGCTGAGTGCAGTGCAGAGGACTTCTCAGTGGTGAGTCATTCAGGTGCCTGATGAGGTGCCTGATGAGGAACGTTTCTCAGTATCAAGAACGCAAAGATCATACTTGTGGTCTTGGCAAGACCAGTCTTGCTAACTTGCCTTCCAAGAAGAAACTTGGGGTGCAATGAATCATGGGATTGGTCTCATTCAACAAGGATACAACCGATGTATCCTTGATATTTGATAAGTACGGTCAAGTACGCAAACTGATAAACACCCAGGGTCCCTGACATGACCCCTGGGCCCAGATTGCCTTGAGAACCTGTCCTTTTCATGCCAGTTTGGTCTTCTAAAAAATTCACCCAATTTTGTATGCAACATTGTGTTTGTAATGGTGATAGTCAATCAGCTGGGTTTTATTAGCCGTGCCGAAGCTTTGCCAGGGAGTTGACAGAGCTCTACATAGTCAATTTTGCTTCTGCTAAAGAACTTTCAGGAGTCACAAGCCAAGACCCAAAAGTGAAACCTTAGATAAGGGGGGTGAAACTTAATTCCCTGCCACCCACTCAGGCTGGAGACAAAGTACACCTGCTATAAAATAAAGGAAATGTGCAAGAAATTCATATAGTCTCATAATTAGATAAAAGAAATTGTAATAAGTACCACTGACTCTCTCTGGTCAATGTTCTGGCCTTAGCAGCCATTTTTTTATATATTAAATTATAAAACCAGCTGTACAGAGATACTGTGCTCTGTAATCAAAATGCATTGTTTTACTGCCAAAATAATAATTAAAAAAACAATATCCTTTTTGTTCTATATGAGTGAGGAACTGAGAGAAAGATCTGGAACAGAAGAAGAGAACTACACTAGTGGCCAAAATTGTGGAAACACTTCCAATTTTTAGAGATTGCAGATCTTTATTCAACTGTTGCTCCAGTTACTTATTTAATCGTTCATTGTATGATACTTGTAAAATAGCTAGAGCAACAGTTGAATAAAGTTCTGTAATCTCTAAAGATTGGAAGTGTTTCCACAATTTTGGCCACTATTGTACATTTCTACTGACTTGTTTTGCAGTATCGCTTGTTTTCTTTAAATTGTTTATTTTTGTGATTTTTTTTGCTGTCTCAGAGAGGCAGAACACCGTGCTCTTTACATTAACCCTCCTCTTGAGCTACTGAACATAACCTGATCTATCTTCTGTTGCTTCATGTATTATTTTTCTTGGCTTAAAGTACATGTTGGCACACTTTGTAGGTACAGACCAGAGAAGCCTTTTGTTTACACTTCCTAAGTTGAAGGGTGGAGACCTGGGTAGCTACACATTGGTTGTTACACTAATAGACCGTTCAACATAGTGATGTGATGGTCTTCCATACCATAACGTTTCCGCCCTTGCGGTAGTAAATCCCAACCCTTGATGTGCTGACTTGTTCTCTGCGTCCTTCTGAACCCCGGGGCCTCCGGCTCCTCCCACAATGTGCTGATGTCTCCCCGTTTAAGTTCTGCTGATGAACTAATGTCCCGAACAGCAGTGGGAACAGCTCAGCAGAGAGCACTAATGGCGTGTAAAGAGTAATTCCCGCCGATGATTTGCCGTGGGTCCCCCAGCGCCATGGTACTTAAAAGCGCGGCACCAACAGGAAAGTGGACCTGATTCCCTGCAGACTTTACCTTCCACAAGGCGCCGCTACAACCGAAGACGGGAGCAAGAATCCACATCACCCCAGAATACTGATCATCTCATTTGGCTTGGGTCCGATTGCAGATTAAAGATGATTTGCTTTCCTTACAGTTAGTACATCAGTCAATCGATATTTTACATCTATGCCCGAGATGCCAGTGTCCCAGTTTTAGTGTGAGGTTGACACCATAACTGCCAACGTGTTTTTTTGTTCCCCTTAGGTTGCAGATTGTTTAGTATGAGCCAAACACAGTGATTTGCCTCTCGCAAGTCGGCGTCAGCTTAATGATGTACCCTGAACCTTAGTCTCTGTCTTTCAGAAACAGTCGCTATGCTGAAATCGTAATTTGCTCCTCGATGGATCGCAGTGACACTTGAATGTCTGCGGCTCGTCTGTACCCCCGCACGCATGCACCAGCTAGGACGGATCCCTTTGTCTGCTTCCATTTCTCTGATCTGAGTCTTGGGTTGTTTCTGTGGGGGGGATGTGTCAACTGAGGGAAGTGAGGGTTCAGTGGTTTTTTTTCTCTGATTGGATCGTGGCTCTGATTGGGCAGAGGAGGTGTAATTCGACTTTTGCTTCCCTACCTGCTACCCCGAGCCAATTAGAGGGCGAGTGGCACATGGAAGTGTGTGGATGTCCATCAGAGAAGGGGCCTCACCTTTCCATGTTTTATTTTTTTCGTTCCTCACTATGCAGTCATCACTGTAGGCCTCCATTTCACCTACCACACTGAGGCCGACGTTGGGGGGCGGCGGATGGAGAATGGGGCACATTCTGATGCTCCTGCGCTTTACTCTGCGGGCTGCTTGCATTTAGCGAGCGAGACAGTTTGCTCAGGAGAGAATGCGCTTTGCTCGTTAGTGCCCACAGATCCACGGGTGACTCTGTCTGGAACCTCAGAGCATTATGGGGGTTTTGGAGGGCGTGTAGGGAGGGCCTGGCTAGCAACCCACCTGTGGCCCTTCACATTTATTGGAGCTCCAACATGGTGGTCAATTCCAGCAGGTGTGGAAGCCTGCATAGGGAGCCTATCTCTAGTATGTCATTATGAGAACCTCCCAAGAACTTCCCACCGCTTACCAGCTCCTGAGTAGTCCTCCCCCACACTGTGATTAAAGCAATTCTCACAAATGTCAGACATTGTTACCTGTATGAGGCATTCATATGAGCAGCTGAGAAAATGTGTGTCTGGGCAGAAGGCAGCAGCTAAAAGCGTCATACCCCAGAGGTTCTGGGGAACTTTGATTCCAAGCTGTGCTGACAGTGCTTCAAACTACCATAAATGGAATACCGTGTTCTGTTAAGGCCGTGAATCTCAACCTGGCCTCCAAAGCCAGTCCACATTTTAGTTGCGTTCCACCACCTGGTATTGCTATTACTTCACAGCTACTTGTTGACTTGGCTAGGGCAGGTAGACTAGAATGAAGATATGGACCGGCAGGTGTTTGCCAGGGGTCTTGGCTGGGACCTACTGCGTAAAAGGCAAGATGATGAATGTGTCTGTATTATATTCACTGAGTCTTTAAGCGTACATGATCAGGGAAATTTTTCAAAGTAATTCGTAATGGAGACCTGCAATTAAGATAAGCGTGTGATAAAGTCTAAAAATTATGATGTGGTCTATCTGGAAGAATCTGCAGTTAATGCTGTCATAAAATTTCTGTTTGGACGTGTAGGTCCGTGAGACATGAACATTAAGCATTTGTTAGCTTAATTTGACATTATCTGTATTTGTCACGTCAGGTCTGGTGATTTTTGACTGCGGCAAGTGCTGCCGTTTTAGGTTTGACAAGCGCTTTAGTAACGTTCATATTGGCTGTGGTAAGGAAACAGCAGGATGCAGAGAGACACCACCCGTTTTCAGTGGAATAGCATGTGATTTTTGCTTGTGTTTTGGGGAAGGTATCCTGCAAAAAAATGCTATTGGATTTAGTGGATTACAAGAGGATTACAGGATTCGGAGCGCCCTGAATGTTCAGATGCTGTGCCTTCCTAGGGTGTTTCACCTTTTATTTCTGCCAGGTGCCCTTTTTTCCAGAATCGTCCCCCTTCTGTTTGCTTTGCTGCCATATCAAGAAGGGCGATATTTCTAGAGGCCTACAACAAGACATTCTCAACATGAGAATGAAGGCAGGGAGTTTTGAGGCCTACAACGAGATTAGGATCTCCTCCACCAAAGCATCGATCTCTGAAAGTCCCAATGTGAAAATGACTCTGTGCCCGCAAACATGGAGGTTATTCCCGTCTCTCTTTCTCTAACTCCCTCTCTGAATCTTTTCCACCCAGCTTCCATGTCGCTGACCCCCCATAGCCGTTAATCACCCATGTCACCCATGAACCAGTCATACCCAAAAACGGATCACGGCCGCGGTGAAAAAAATTAGCCGTGATTAATGCACGACTCGGCATAAGCAATCGGAATGACTGCTTGCAGCAGCTCATAAAAAAACAATACAATAAATAACGGCGGGAGACTGAAGACAGATGATTGAGTTTCATGACCTTCCGTTTAATTAGACAGGCTTACTCTATACTATATTTAGTCATTCACAGGAACGGAGCGAGAACTAAGAAACTGCAGCATTGATACTTGTTTCATTACCAAGGCCTTTCGGTCGGTAGCCTGTTTGAATGAACACAGAGAGATGCTCCAGGTCCAAAAGCATCATGTTCAGAGACATACAGGAGTGCTGTAATGCACAGGCTTTCCTGGGCTCAAGTTGAGGGGCCTCCACTAATAAGGGGCTACAACTAGCCTTGGTTAATTTTAACCCCCCCTCCCCTCCCTCCGGTCAGCAACTTTCACCGTTGCCACCCCTACCCCCCATCGTCGACACCTTTTATCGTTGCCACTTCCCCACCCCCATCAGTGAAAATAGTAGGGTGGCCTCTGACAACTCAAATAGCCCAGGGGCCTCTGACCGTGTTAACATGCCTCAGGAGATTGTGGTGTTTGGTGAAACCGATGATGAGACGGTAGGCTAATTTCTACAGAACCCCATGGTTTGATGATTCTACCACATTGCGTGAGTTATTCGAAGAAGGCTACCTTGAAGCAGAAAAACGATTTTACATTGTTCTAAAGGGCTGATATTGTCTGTGTTGAGCAGCGTTTTCCACATTTCTGAGGCTGCAGGCACTCTCCTTCAAGTCGGTGTGACACGCCAGTGATATTATTTGAAAGTGTATCGTTTGTCTAGCAACAGCTACATGTTGAAATGAAGGTGGGTGGCACCGTGGTACAGCAGGCAGCGATGTCAACACACACCTCCGTGGACGGTTTGCATCCGGCCTCAGTTCTGCGTGTGCGTGACTCTCTTGCAATCTCACCATCCTGGTCTTCCAGTGACCCCAAGCTGCCCTCAGTGTGTAGGATGTGTGTCTGTGATTGCCCTGAAATACACCGACGTCCCATCCAGGATGTACCTTGGCATACACCCACGCTTCCTGGTACAAACTGCGTATTATTGCAAATCTAACCAGATAAGCAATTATTAAAGATGGAAGAAGAAGTAAAATGTAGTAACATTATATTATTTTGTATTGGATATATTTTTCATGTCAATTTAACCGAGTACTGATGATTGTGGTACCTGGGCTAAATTTAATTTCCAGTATATTTTTTCCCTAATAGGTACATGCATATTGGCATATAGATTTGCATGCATCCCACACAAAGCACACACACCTGGCCTTATAAATCTTATAAGCAGTAAGCAGGACCCTATTTGAGGCAATATCACCCATCCCAGAATTCCTAGCTGTATGTCAGTCATCAGCTTGGGTAATTGTTATCAGGGGTGCAGCTAGAGATTGTGGGCCCTATGAAAATATATCATACTGGGCCCCCACCCCAGACCAATCCAATTATGTTTGAATTGTTTTAAGGCCCCTGTTACTTGAGGGCTCTTGTAATCATCCGAACTCCCCATTGTTTATGATGCTACTGATTGTTATGATTACTATCCACAATAACAATTTCTTTAATTAGCAGATACTTTTATCCTAAGCAACCTACAATTGAAAGCAGTGTCAGACAGTCCCTGGACCAATTGTGAGTTGAGGGCTTTGCTGAAGGGTCCAATGGTGGAACCACTCTGCTGACTTTGAGCTGGCAACCTTCTGATCACAGGCAGTGGCATAACCTGCCGAGACACAGACCGCCCCCACTACCGTCCTGCTGGAAGCCTGGTTCCTCATTGATATATCTGTTTAAGCCGTGTAGTTCTTGCAGTTATAAGCTCTGCTTAATAAAAATATTACGCAAGGGTACTTCTTGAGCTATAGGTGTTACAGTCACTGCACATTTTAAGGGTTGGGGGGTTCAAATCCACCGTCTGCTGTATGTGTGGAGTTTGCATGTTCTCCCAGTATCACACAGGGTTCCTCCCACAGTCCAAAGACATGCAGTCCGGCTAAGTGGAATTTCTGGAATGTATGATTGTGTGTGTGCTTATATGTGCCCTGTCTAGCATGTTCTCCAGGCTTCTACACTGTGTTGCCTGGGATAGGCTCTAGGCTCCCTTGTGACCAGGATTAGTGTTATGAAGATGGACTGATCTACCTATGAAGCTTCTACCTCTGTGAGTCAACTGACCGGCAATATGTCTCGTTTTTGCCTTGATAGACTTTAACGGGTTTCGTTTTTAAAATCATGCAATTCATGCATAAATGACACATTGTAAAATAAACACAGCTATGCCTGTTTGTCTATTAAACTTGCCTAAATGTAGCATTTGGTTACTCACTTGGGATCTGTACAAGAAGCCGGGCAATAAGCTCAAGCTTAGTTGTACATTGCCTGTGACCTCACAGTGTTTGTGATGTTGAGCAGCCGGCGGGCATTTGCTCAGAAACCTCCTTCTCTTTGAGGGACAGCTAGTCGGCTGTCTCCCTCGGGGCTCAACATCCTACTCAACAGCGTGTGGCAAAGGATTCCAGCATTTGTGTTGATCCGTACAACTCCCACCAGTGTACATCAATCAATTCCCTATTACCCCCAGTGCTCTTAGACAACGATCAATTAGGCTCCAGTTGCTGAATAATGAATGCCCTGCTAATGAAAAAGCCTGGTCTTCTGGAGTAATGAGAGCTGTCATCTCCACTGATCCCTCTGCTCACACTTCTCTCGATGGGTACTCTTGCCCACTTGGTACAAGTAGGATTGATCTAAGCATTTATAGTTTGCTTTGCTCCCATGATTGCTACAAATCTTACTCATTTTCACTCAGGTATGTAACTTAGTATGGGCAAGAATTCTTTAGGACTGCTAAGAGGTCCCAGCGAGGAGCTTCACTTTTGATGAAGATGTAACCACTGTGTGGTTTTCTTCCCTTCAGAAAGCCGTGTCGGTCATGGATGGCAAGCGATGGTGTGTTATATTGACTTAGTTTCGGTTTCCGTCATTCTCAACGCGGCTGCTTGCGTCTCCTCCACAACTTCATTTCTTGCCATGCCTTCCGTCTCTTCCTGTGAAAGAAATATCAGAATAAGACTGGCGAGAGAGATAACAACAAAAACAACACTGGCATCTAGGTAGTTCACCTCCAGTGGAGAGAGGGAAATAACCCAGGCTACTGATGCAAAGGGACATTTTTAGGGAAACTGGCCATCGTTGTTTTGTGAGCGGCTGTTTAAGGGCCCTCGGGACATCACAGATCTGTGTGAGCAGCTTTTGGGATCCTACCTCCATTCGGTTCATGCTTGTGTCCCTACATGTTGGAGAACTCAACTGCTTGCCTTGGTGAGCTATTATGATCCCTCCACCTATCTCCAAGCCAAAGACAAGTACCCACCAAGCAGGTCTCACACAACCCAGTCTGGAAACGCATAACTAACAAATAAAAATAACTGATTGTGTTTTTATTGCTTTCTCCTATCCAAAAAGCACATTCAGTTATTTATCTGGTTCAACCATTGTGTAGGGCACAGGTCATTGATGAACATCAGCCATATTGTGACTTCATCACACATTGGTGCTCCGGGTGATCGATGATTTTGCCAATTATCGTAACAGATGATTAGCTGGCTTTAGATCTTTGATACTGTCAGGATATTTGGCCAAGAAACATTGCTGTCTTTCTCCGAATGCCACACAGTCTTCAGTAATCGCAGTGAGTCAGGCATTCGGTTTAATGTTTCATAGAAAATGTCTAGTATTCCCCTTTCGGGAATTCCGGATGGGACCACCTACAGTTAGGCTTCATAGCTGATAGAGAGCATGATGTCATCTCTGGCCTATTCCTCGACGGGGTCCTGTGAAAACTTCCCATTGCGTTTTTAAATTTCTGACATTTTCAGTCAAACCCCAAAAGATGAAAAGGGGGAAAGACAGGAGGAGGAGGTGATGGGAACAGTGAGCACTGACATGATGTTTGTGTTACACTCGCAGAATGGAGAGGTGAAATCCAAATAAAAAGGGATCCAAGACACACTGTTATTCTCTGTTACCTTGTCCCATATGATTGCATTTATTTGTTTGTTTTTTGTGCAAAGTTGTGTGGTGCAAATTGACATGATCTAGACGGATTGGTCTCTAAGTAATGGATTATAAACACCAGGGATCGCTGGAGACAGCTCACAAATCTGTCCGATGGGGCGGAAAAGATATTACTAGCAGAGCAAGATGTAAAGGTATTGCACTGTGCAAAACTCTGAGGCGGTCAAGGAAAATAATGTTTAAATGATCTTCAAGTCTGTGTATGATATTATGTGTTTGTGTGTGATATTATGTATGTCGAATTGTGTTAGCTTAGCCATTTTAAAAAAGTGAGCTGGTGTAAAAATTTAACGAATACATGGAATTGGTTGGGGCGCCCCTGAGGAGAGGTTTGGGAACTGAAGCACTGTTCATCTAGCCATCTAAGATATCAGTAATTTTTTGGGAAGAGAATATATCCATTCGTTTTTATTATATTACTGTTAATATGCATATTTTATAATGTTAAATTGTATATTTTTTTCTGAGGAAATATACACTTACTACCCAGATAAATCGCTTAAAAAAATTTCTTTGACTGCCTAAGACACATTGCTGTGTATCTGCCTTCTGTCTTTTATCTTTCATTTATGCGATTCATCCATGATGTCCATCTTCTCTTTAAATACTGATTGCTTTTTTTAGGTTTTCGCTTTTTAGATTGCATGTAAATTACTGCAATAATTCATTTAAATGTATTAAGGTATTTTTAAAATTTCTAAATAAAATATTACCCAAATTAGTCAGTGTAGGGTAAGAAGGAACCTGTGCGTGTACTGCAGAAGCAGGGGATGCCGTGTATGGGATGCTAGTATGTCAGAGGCAGCATGTCGGTGCCAAGGGCAATGCAGTGATGTCAGCTTACCCAAGGTGATTTTTTTGTACTTCATGAAAAAATTATAATGTGGGGAGACACCTGTGTAACACAGGGAAATATATGAACTTTACACATCCAGCAGTGTTTGAACCCTCAAGTGTGAAACGAGACTTACCTTCTAGCACTATGTCACCGGAAAAGCATAAAATTATACATCATTATGAAATATAGTAGGCAATTACTACAGTGATAATTGTGCTTTTTTGTGTATGTAAAGAATACCAAACATTAAAAACAAAAGACATAGTTAATACTGCAGATAATAATAATCATCCTTGTGCATTTGTTTACTGTTTTATCCAATCGCACAGGGGATTGTTGCCAATTTTTCTTCTCTGAAGGGCACAGCAGTGATTCTCCTTCAGAGATTTAACAGTGCCAAGATCCTCAACATCTGTTGCAGAAACAGACAGAAAGACAACAACAGAAAACTGCCGCAGAAATGACAAATAATCATTGAGGAATTTGCACCTTCTGTATATATGACAAGGGCATGAAATGCATTCTGACTGCATTCATTGACTAAATTTCCTTCTATGTGTATTAAAGGGAAAGATTTCATTTAAAGGGGAAAATGAGAGTGACATAGCCATACAAATAAAGTAACGGAGTATAATGCCAATATAAATGTGTCCACTTCATCAGTGTGTGGTGATTTATACATGACATCATAATCAATGTCTGCTCCCGTGGTAACGCTGATGTCAGCTTTTACGGGATGGTGCTGAGGCAAGTCATGTGGGGGAAATTGTGCATTTGAGTAAAAGACTAATTTAATTTATTGGACATTAACTTGGAACAGGAAAACGACAGCAGCGTTCCACAAAACATAATTACATTTAAAATAATTAATAATAATTTTAAACTTCTGCTAAGTAAATGTATACAAAATATATGGGTAACATTTGGTGATGATTAAATCAGAGTGATTTTCTGACCCAAGGAATAAGTATTACTAAGATGGTAAGATAAAGGAATAGTTAGGATTGTTTATTAATTGAATTCATTCATCATTAAATTCAAACTATTTTTAGTCACATTATCATTCATGATGATTAGACTATACCTTGTACGTTAGTTACAGAGCTAACAATCAAAGATGACGTCATTTCTTACTATAGCTAACAAACAGCCAGCTAGTTGGGTATTAAGCTATATACAGTAGCATCTGTGTTCAAAACACGGCTGGCATCAGTCTTGAGGTACAACAAAATATAATATATCCCATTTACAGCACTCAATTCCGTTTTTTGGCGAACATCTGCTGTTGTGTCCATCAAAAAATGTTTCACACAGGTTCCTGAAATAATTTTATTTTGTGTATTCAACAGATTCATTGTGTGGGAACACTTGCTTCAGCCCAGTCTCCATTGGTATGATCTAAAACCGTGTGAGAAAACAATGTGGACGAGAGAAGGAAAAGTCATTTGGTTAAGATGCATTAGGAAAAAAATTCTGTTTGCGATACAGTATGTTAGTACTATGGCAGGGAAAATCTACTAAATTGTATCCCCGTATGATCAAAACCTGTGTGGTTATTCCTCATTGTCTGTCAGCCAGACCAAGAGAACATATGATGAGCATTATATCCTGTGTGCTGGCCCCATCTCTTTTCTTTGTTTATGATGAAATCATATACATCAGGTCTGCACCAGTTTTGCATTAACTCCTCCCTTTTATTTTAGGACACCGCAAATTATAATTATGAATCATCAGACACTACACTACAAATGCTTTAAGTCTTTAACTGGCCGATGCATGGTAACTCACTGCCAGTGTGCAGTTTTTTTTATATATAGTCGGATGTTAAACTGTCCTGCGCACTAGACATTAGCATGAATTATTTCAGGCTGCGATAATGAACGGAGAAGCAGGCGGTAAAGTCCATCTCGGCCATGAACATTATCTGAAACGAAGTCTTACTCTTTGAAGCAGTTCATTGGGGAAGCAACTTTCTTTTGAACAAAGCTGCGAGGATATGTAGCTGAGAAGCCTCATATTCAAACCTAAAAAAGCTCTTATTTTTATTAAATTCATTTACTGACTAATTACAAGAAGCAGCGACAGGCAGCACATAACGAACTTGGTGTTTGCAAACTGACATCGCCGTCACTGTTTTCCCAACCAGTAGGCACAGTTGTCCATATTGGATGTGACTCATAAGTTTACAGTGCTTTCCGCTTATTCATTTACGCGTTCCTTTATTTACTTGGCAGCGGAAATTTGGTGACATTCCGAGTTCTGTTTACATTCCGTATAAACTCGCCGAAGTCTCCACGGCTCCACAGGACTTGATTCATCACTATTCCGTAGCCGCAGTTCTCTGCACCGGCCGCGGATTAAATCGACGTGTTCTCATGGGCCGCCGTTCGACTCAGATTAGTCGCTTCGCCAGAAGTGGCGTGAAAAAAAATTCAATTAAATGCTACCTTATGCCATGTTGTCTTATTTGATTCAGGAAGCAGCCACAAGGAGCGGAGATTAGTTCAGATGTTTAGTAATTGCGGCTATTGTCAAGTGAAGGAACAGAGCCAAATTCCGTCATAGGCAGGAATAATTTATGTAAGGAATGTCAGATTTGTTCTGCTTCTTGCTTATTTATTTTGCTTTATCATTTCAGTATGTTTCTTGCATATCCAGAGTGTATTCTATATATATAGTATGTCAGCAATTTTCATTCATAAAGGAAACCTCATTACATTCATATTCATACATGTGTCTTGACATTCATAATGCACATACATGTGCAAACAATTTCACGTGTGCCCTCACACTGTCAAATATCAGATTTTAGTAGTATTTCATACATTTCAGAAGTATTTGAGGTCTGTTTTAATAATCCCATGTCCCATTCAGGACCATTTTTAGAACAGATACTCTCCTAATTAGAACCTGACGTGGTTGCCATAGTACTTTGGTTGCCATGGTGTTTTGGTAAGTAGATATGGAATTTCACAAGAAATTGTATTATATACCAGAAAAAGATATGCACATATGAGATAACCCAATGCACATATGAGATTTCCCAGTGCACGTATGAGATATCCCAATGCACATCTGAGATTTCCCAGTGCACATATGAGATATCCCAATGCACGTATGAGATTTCCCAGTGCACGTATGAGATATCCCAGTACACGTATGAGATATCCCAGTGCACATATGAGATATCCCAATGCATGTATGAGATATGTCATAAAAAAACAAGAGGAACGTGTCATTTAGTCCTCACCCCAGTCCTTTAACATCAGCAACGGGGGGTCATCATCACAGCTAATTGGCTTTTTCATAACTGCAGGAAGTTACACTTTCTGAAGTTCCTGAGAATTCTTTTTAATTTATAGTATAAAAGGAGAGTAAGACCTGCTCACTGAGGAGATTAAAGCTACATTTAAAAAGGTACCTTTTATTTTGTAGACAGCCTTTGCTGAATACCAAATTACTTCTCTGATGAGTAATCTCACCTGATGAAAAATTACAAATGGGGTGGTTTTAAATTTGTAGAGATGCTACTCATCAGCTTTGAATAAACCATGTCTGCAGACGTTAGGTCATCGATCTTACCGAAATCAAAATGGAAAGGAGGATGTTAGGACTGCGTGTTAGTTATGCAGAAATGCTTTCCGGCAAGCTAAAAAACCTCCGTTGGCCTCCGCAGCCGTCTTTCGGAAGCTGTTCTTCTTCACTGCCCAAATTGAAGTCAGCAGCCATCGCAGATAATCTTTTGCATTACTGGCAAAGTTAATTAATTCGGCGCAATGCCGCAAGTACTGAGTTTCTTTCTGGGGGTGACTGCTGATGGTAGAGGGTAAATTGCGAGGGCAAATTTACGGGGCGGTGGCAAATGGTTTAAGGCACAATTTGCAGATTTTATGTGAATGAAAAGTGAAAGTGAGGCTGCCGCTCGCCGGATCTCGGCATACCTGCCTTCATTCTTAGGGTTATAATCCATGAATGTTGAACTGGAAAATACGCAGGAGTGCTTCTTTATCCTGTTTGGGTTGTTTCACCCCCACCTTCATCTCATTTAGCCTTTGCATGCCAGCCATTTTTAAACCGAGCGGGGTTTTTAAAAAGCCAGCTGAAAGACGCGCTGTAGCACACATACCAATGTGATATGTGCTTATTTAGCACAACATATGAACCGCAATACCGTTGGTGCAGATCTTGTTTGACTGATTATTGGCGACTTACTCTTACCTGACCAATTAAGAGAGCATGTAAACACACCGTCCTCAGTTCATTTGTATTATACCCTGAAGAAAGCATGAGCCGCTACACGTGGGCGTTTTCACCAGTCCAGTTAGGACAAGTCATTACAATAAAGACATTTTAGTTTAAGGAGTGCCTTTCTTTGGAGAGTTTTTCTTTTATGTTTCATGAAATCCATTCCCTTGACATCAAAGAGCGCCTGATTCAAGCAACATTTAGACTTGTCAATATAGCGCACGCCTACGACGCCTCTTCTAAAACATCGTGAACCACAAATCGGGCACTGTTGTGGACACATCTAAACCTGGCAAGTCTGGAGAAAACACCGTTAAAATAAGGGACAGTAATTCTGCTTTTTAAAGCCTAAACCGGCAGCTGATCCAGTGAGCTGATGGCTCCATCTGATAGATAAGAAATGACAGGGAAGTCTATTGAAGAAATATACATTTTCCCAAAATTCATTTCCCCTAAGCGCGAAGACTATTTATTTAAATTTCAGTTGGTGGTGGTCATTTTTGTTATTGTGTATATGTCGTTTGCGTTTCATCTGTGTGTCTTAGGTAGGAAAGCGGAGGGGAATGGTTACGAATGACTTTGATATATGCTCTGCATTTATGGGTGTCTTTATAGGGAGAGTCAGCAGGCGGGAAGCTGTAAATACAGGTGCTGGTTTTCTTTTATATTTCCCTTTCCCCAGGACATATGCTTAAAAAAATGTCTAGCTGGTAAGCTGACAGAACCACAGAGTATGTGGTAATTTCAGTTATCACCCATCTCATCTTCCTACCGCTTCTCCTGGGGCCTGTATCACCAAGTGAGATTTGTTGGTTCGCCTGATAATTTGTCGGATTTAAGGTGTCCCAGTTGAAATTGACTTTATCTTTATTTACATACAATTAGCCCAACTACCTTAAATAAGACAAGTTAACTTGCTAACCCCCAAATGAATCAGCATACCTGGCTTCATACTTTAGGATATATTTTGCTAATCCACAAATCCAGTTTCGTGATACAGGCCCCTGTTGAGGGTCACAGACACACACACGCGTGCGTGCACAGACACACAGAGTCGTGTAGTCATATCTTTATGGGGACCGCTCATTCATTTCTATGGGAAAAATGCTAATGCTAACTATGATAACCCTAACCCTACCCAACCATAACCATAAGTAACCAAAGAAAACACAAGAGATTTTGCATTTTTCATTTTTTCATTGCAGTCACGAATTTTTATAAAATATAAAATTATAAAAGTTTTCTCATATGGGGACCAGGAAAAAAAACGGGTATTCATCACATTGTGGGGACATTTGGTCCCCACAAGTTCAGGTATGCCTGGACCACAGGCATACACACACACTCACTCAATGGACACTTTATTAGGTACACATTGCTAGTATTGAGTTGGTCCCCGTATTGCCTACAGAACTGCCTTAATTCAACAAGATGCAAAGATTCATCAAGGTGTTTGAAAGATTTCTTAGAGACTTTGGTCCATGTTGCCACGACAGCATCACGCAGTTACTGCAGATTTGTCAGCTACACCTTCATGATGTGAATCTCCGGCTCCGCCACATCCCATAGGTGCTCTATTGCATTGAGATATGATGACTACGGAGGCATTTGAGTGCAGTGACCTTATTGTCATGTTGATGAAACCAGTCTGAGATGATATGAGCTTCTTGATAATGTGTGTTATCCTGCTGGAAGTAGTAATTAGATGGGTACACTGTGGTCATAAAGGGATGGACATGGTCAGCAACAATACTCAGGTAGGCTGTGGCATTTAAACGATGCTCCATTGGTACTAAGGGGCCCAAAGTGTCCTATGAAAATATTCCCCACCTCATTACACCAGCCTATATGTAGAGACACACACATACACACCTCAATGTACCAGGCCTGTGCTATGTTTCATAAACAGGGTGTTCTTTGTGTGTCTGCTGTACAGCTTGTTGTCATGCTCATGTTGATGACCTTTGCTTTGCTTTTGTCCACCACATAAATGTACAAGCACACTTTAAATGTCTTGACGTCGTCAAAAACACACATGCACACATACGTTTGTATTCAAATCTTTCTGGGGACCATCCATTCGTTTCTATGGGAAAAGCCCTAATCCCAGCAATGACAACCTTAACCCCTACCCAGCCCTAACCTTAACCATAAGTAACTAAACAAAATACAAGACTTTTGATATTTACAGTTTTTTTGGTTGCAGTCGCAGATTTTTATTAAACTGAGACTGAAAAAATGAACTCCACAAAGTCAAAATAACAGGTTTTTATCACATCGTGGGGACATTTGGTACTGTACTACATACATGACACACACACACACAAACACACATCTAAACCTAAGACTTTCATCAGCCTTTCATATACATGCACATGAAACGTCAGAGGTGGCGTTCCGAGGATATGGCAGGGATGCGAATCCTATTGAGGTTGCCACAGTCAGGCGGAGTTTTCATGCCAAAAGCCCTGGGAGCCATGCAAATGTACAACACAGCTGTGGCATTTATGTCTAATTGACCTGGTAACAGTGAAGGAAAGATTATTGCAAGGCTAATCTATTTATGGCTCTTCTTTCTTTCAGATGTTCCTTCACCTTGAGGGGGGCGTGGTTAAAAGGGCCCAATGAAAGAGGCTGCATTTTTAATAAGATGTGTTTTGGTACGATGGCATGGTTGTGGCTTCTGATCTCGTCTGAGCCTGGAGTTTGCCTGCTCTCGCCACATTTCCAGGAGTCTGGATGAGGGTCTCAGGGTTCAGGGTGAGCTCCTGCCTTGTTTGTTAACCGAAACACAGGCATCAGCTTTCATCAAAAGGCGAGTTCATATTTTATTTTTCCGTGTGAGCTTTCGGGCTGCGGACAATCAAAGTTGTTAGTCTAGACTTGAGCAGTATTAAAGTAATATGGCGAGGCATTTTCAAATACCAAATCCTTACAACAAAATTAATCGGGACCCCCCCTGTGCCCCCAGGTGAATTTTATCACCTAGATTTTAAAATGCCGGAACAGTGATGCTTTTCAAAATGCCATATACCGCAGCATAATGTCAGGACAGTATATATTATCGGGACATTAAAAATTAGATATGCAGATACTGCCGCACCTCCTACAACAATTCTTCTTCTGCTCTTTCTTGGTTGACCTCTGCTCTGTGGAAGGTACTGCTGCCACCTACAGCAAACATCTAGTCAATTTCCTTGCACATGCACACGACGACGTGCATGATCTCTGCTGGAAAAAAAACGATTGAAATCTTTTGAACTGCTACTCGGTATGAACTAAGGGAACTGATTTACATTAAAAATCTGTTTAACACGAAAGTTCATTATTCCTGTGTTTTTATTGTGCCAATAAAAAGTCTTCTATGTGAATGTATATGAAGTGTTGCATGAATTGCATTAAAGGCAAGGCAACTTTATTTACATAACACATTTGATACAGAGGGTAAATTCAAAGTAGCAAGCTCACTGACAAAGCAGTGGGATATGGCATCATGTTGTGCAATGTTGACAGTGCAGATCGTTGACATTAGGTCTGACAATATGAGTAATTTATTGCTGCAAATCCTTGTCCACACATGCGAAATGAAATTACATTGGTGAGATGTCTAAATCTGAATCTGAACCAAATATTACCCTATTACTATCCTAGTGTTTATTTCACAGATAAAGCTAGAAACCCTGCCCCTTAAGAAAAAAAGAAAAAGGAACGATGAACTGTGCTTTTGAACAGCTCTTGGAAAGGAATGGTTTCATAAGATCCAGGACTCCCTTCATTCAGCCACGATCCCCATCACTACTGTCTGCAGCTGTCCGGCTTGAACCCCCTTTGCTGATGAAATGTACGTCACCGTACTCTGTGCGCGACCAAAAGCTCACGCAGAAAGGCATGAATTTGCCTTAACACTAAGTAGAGAGCCTTCAGTTGTGGCATACTTCTAAGCGAAGGAAAAAGGAATTAAGTTCCTGAGCGTGGAAACCGTCTCACGGTGAGCTGCCTCCCACAGGCCAGCATGCCCCCCCCCCAGTTTGCAGATCAGTCGACACCGCTGGAGGGCCATCTTCACCTTCTGTGGGTCTGATCCAAGCTCAACATGCTGGTTACTACTGCCCAGTGAGGCCTTCATACCCAGAATGCCATGGTGTGGATTGTGACATCTCTGTTTACTAAAGATGGGGCTGGGAAATGTGAGGTAAACCTGGGTAGGGTGAGTAGCTTTTAGGGTGTGTGTATGTTGACGAGGATATGGAAATGTGTATTATGTCCGTGGGTGGTTGTGTATGACTCACTGAAAACAGAAGGAGAGAAGGAGAGGAACGGTCATTCATGACAGCAGCATTCAGGTGATGGGGAGAGGTAGGTCCTACCTGCTTTTGCAATTAGAGGGCTGTCAGCATCCTGGTCGATGAAAAACAGGTTGTTTGCATTCAAAGAGTTTCAGGAGCTCCACAATTAGAGATGGAGAGGCTGTTTCCTTTACAGAAAATACTAGAACATGAAAGGCTTTGCTGAAACAAAAAAACAGGCTTGAGTGGAACACGATTATCTCCAGTGATGCTGCGGGTATATTTAAATTTGATACAGCTGACGCAGGGATGGAGTTCATGAACGTTTTACACAAACACACCGAGTGGCTCCTGTGGCTGTTTTCCGGAACTTTCTCAGTATTGCTGTAAATGCTCAGCTGCTCGTTGTATACATTGGGTGATCTCCTGCCTTGGTGAAATGAATATTTGGCTGTGTATAATAACACAGGATGCGCCTGCGATGAAGATTTAAAAAGGAAATTTGGTCAAAAGATTACACTTAGAATAAAAATAAGATCTTCGCAGGGTGACGTTCCTTGCCCCTTGTTGGGAGCTGGGAGGAAGCTGAAAAGTAGAATGTCAGAGGGTCGGCTAGGACCGGTTTGAGAAACACTGTGGTAGTGAACCACTGAAAAATGTGACTGATTTTTGAAATCTGCTTTTCTATTTTAATGTGAGTGACCTACCCCCCCCCCCCCCACACACACACACACACACACACATGCACACAGTGTTTTTCACTATTTTCACAAATCCGTGATGCTGCAAAATGAAAAAAAACATTGTTTACAACAGAAGAAAGCTTACCGCAAATTGGATGAAGTTTACATCACAATGCTCATTTTACTGCCTTGCTGGTTTTTTTGTCAGCTAAATTGAGACATAGACTGTAATTTCAGAGGAATTACAAGTACAATTCTTCCATATTTGTTGTGATTTATTGTGAACTTTCAAATCATTCTACACTGCTTTGGTTTTGCACCCCTGTCTTGCGCCATTCCATCACATACTGTATTATACTGATTTATCATTTTTATGTGCCATTGCACTGTATTGTCTTGAAGTCACACTACTGTCTTGTCAAAATACAGTCCTGTTTTGTGTTTCACCCCCTGCACTGTGTGGACATTGTGGGAGATACTTCATAGCACAAGAATTTCATTGTTTTCTCCAAACACTTGACAATAAAACTTGAAAATTTAAGGAGGAGGACAGTGTGGTGAAAACCAGGCAGGATTCAATCCCACTGGCTCAAACGACTCACTTTAATTAGCATTGCTGTTGTTTGCTGTTATGTACACAAAAAAGTTTCAGTCTGCAGCAAAGCTGGGTTTTCTCATAACTATTTCCAGAAAGCAATATCCTTTTGTCATTTTTCATTATAAAAACTAAATATTGGTTAAAAGTATCTTTTTTAAAAAAATCTTAGCAGTACCGAACTTAGACCGTCTGAAAAGCTCGTCCATTTTTTTCAACCTAGAAATTAAAGAAATTAAAACATTGGCAAGAAGCACTTGAGCGATTGCACCACATCGACGTTCATGTTGGATTAAATCAAATTAATCGCGATTAGATAAACCCCCCTCGTAATTGCTCAGCGCAAATGCGCTATTCAAAATATTTCTGATGGTTATTAGCTATAGATGGTTTCGATATGGCAGGCAAGGAGATGTGACAGATGGGCAGTTTAGAAGCTCTTGGCTGGGAATGCCGGCTGGATCTCGGTCAGGTGCCTTTGGGAATTCGGGCTTTCCGGCTGTGTCCCGCCTTCCTTGTTCGGAGTGTGCGCTCTCTGCAGAGCGTGCTATATAATGCGCAGCTGTTTTGACGCTATGAAGGAAGCTCGAGTCAGACAAAAGAACGAGGGGAAATATAGAGAACGGAGGTGTGTAGACTCGTGGAAAAGAGTGAGAGGGAGAGTAGAGGAGAAGAAGGAGGATGGAGGGAAGAGATATATAGAAGAAGGAAGAAAGGAGTTGTCCAAGGGAGGACACACTATGGTGGTTCGGGTATCTGGAGGGCGTTTGTGAATGATAAAAAATGACACTTTAAAAGGGGTAAACAGGCAACCCCTGAAACTAAGAAAATATGTCCAGTTTCACTGCCCAAACAGTGATGATTTTACCCACCCCTCCGGTTAACTACAGTATCTGCTGTTTGACGTCAGCGATTCTGGTGATAACAATAATGATAGCAATAATCTTACTGATGATGATACTTATTATTCATCGACAGCAGGTGCTGCAATGGGTTGGCGCCTCATCCTGGGTTATTCCCTGCCTTATTCCCACACTTTCTGGGATAGGCTCCAGATCCCTGCAACCCTGCACAGGATGGATGGATGGATGGATGGATGGATGGATAGCAGGCAGAGTAAGTATATGAATGGCTGTATTATGCAATTTTGATCCCAGAGTGGGAAAGGCTGCTGAGCTTTAAACTTAAACTGCTCCGGGAAAATATCCAACTGTAAGACTATAAGTTGCTTTGGATTAAAATATCAGGCAAGGAAATAAGTGGAGATGATTAGTTTTTTCATTGCAGAGATGGTAGTTACTAGGTTATGAAATAATGGGATAATAATTAAATGTATTGTCATTAAGTGTTTCCAGGGTGTTAATCGGCTTTGTGCCCTGTGCTGCCTGGGGTAGGCTACAGGTCCCCCTGTGACCCAGACCTGGTTGAGCAGTCAGAAATTGGATGGATGGATGGATGGTGGGATGGATGGATGGATGGATGGATGGAAGAATTCATTATTAGGGGCATCTCAGAGGATACACAGACAGAGTGATATGCAGTGGTGTAGGTGTTGGGGCGACAGCTGGCTGATTGTTGTGTTCTGGCAGTAATGCCATTATTATCTGTGCGCTTGTGCGTCTGCCGCCCGCTTCCCCGCTATCAGTGAAAGCCCAGCGGACTCCCGGAGCCGGTGTGTTCAGTGCTGGATTGCACGCTTTGTTCGAAACAGATGCTTTTCAAGATATAAAGAGAGGAGTTGATATTAAAGGAGGGGAACTAAGTGACGCATGCAACATAACTGAATCCTCTTTCCCAAAACTATAGTGACCTGCACACAGATTTACACTCAACTGTGTTTAAGAGTCATTATTGTACCTTCTCCAGTCATGGGTCAGTGCTTATTTTTCTGTACTCTGCCTGACTATTATATATGTAAATATACACACACACAAACACACATGCGCACACACATGTGTCTGTGTGTGTGTGTCTGTGTGTGTGTGTGTGTGTGTATATATATATATATATATATACATAAAAAGTACTGTCCAAATGCCTTCAGCTGTCAAAGAAAATGATGTTTTAATTAAGCTTATTTTTCCATACCATTATACCTTCTAACCATTTCACCCCAGTGTACGTTACATGATGGTATGTCGGCTACTGGAAACTCCAGAATAAGAGACAGCCTGAATGTTTTCATCAGTGTGGAAGCTGAGTGCTGTGTAAACTAAGTGACAACCCTTTGTTGAAAAGCTAAAAAGATCACCCTTCGTTCATTGACACTACTGTCACTGACCAGTTTCACAGATGGAGGAGGATCTGTCTATTTTATGGTATTCAAAGTAATGCCTTTAGGATTTCTAAATACAGGGGTACACCTTAATGCTGCCATATCACCCAAGCCTAGTTTAAATGATCTTCACGTTAGTGCAAAACTGTGATTTTGCATCTGTCAAAGTGTGTCAGCCATTTAAAACCTCTCCTAAAGTCACTCCAGTGTTTTCAGCAACCATCAAGGACACCCATGTACTAGCATGCATTGTTTGGCTAATCAATACCTCATTGAGCTATTTAACTAATTAAATAATTAATGGAGGTGGTGAAATTTAACAAATACAGGTGCCCCTCAGGAGAGGTTTGGCAGCTGAAGCAGTGATCATCTAGCCATCCAACAAGACATCAGTACATTTTTAGAGAACAGAAGAAATTGTTGTGCTATTGCTCATTTGCATATAGTCTTATATTTAATTGCATTTTTATGAGAAAATACACACTTACTGCTCAGATAAATAGTTTTTAAATTTTCTTTCACTGCTCAAGACTTTTGCATGGTAATGTGTGTGTGTGTGTGTGTGTGTGTGTGTGTGTGTGTATGTGTGTGTGTGTGGATTAGGTTCATATTACATTGTGGGGACAAATGTCCTCTATAATGTAATAAAAACTTGTTATTTTGATGTTGTGGGGACCATTTTTCAAATCCCCACTAAGATCTATGAAAAAGTAAAAACGCCTCGTATTTAGTTTGGTTACTGATGGTTAAGGTCAGGGCTGGGTGGGGGTTAAGGCCGTTATGTTGGGATTAGAGATTTCCCCAGAGAAATGGGAGTGGAGAGTCCCCACAAAGATATAATTACACGTGCGTGTGTGTGTGTGTCTGTGTATGTGTGTGTGTTTGTCCATAATCCAGTGTTTCCCAATACGGTCATCAGGGACCCACAGTCAGTCCACTTTTTTGCTCCCCCCTAGCTCCCTACCAGACCGTCCACGTTTTTGCTACCGGGAGCTGAGAGGGAGCAAAAACACAGATTGGCTGTGGGTCCCCAAGGACTGGATTGGGAAACACTGCCATAATTGCTTAGATGCTGTAGGGTTGCAGTGAGCCTGGAGCTTTTCCCACAAAACCCAGGCCATGGCACATTCTGAATGGGATTCCAATCCATCACAGGACACACACACACTATCAGCAATCGAGAAGTGCCAGTTTACAGTCTGCATGTTTTTGGACTGTGGGAGGAGACCAAAATACCCAGAATAACATGCACACTCCCCACACAGAGCAAGGTCTACATTCAAACCCCCAACCCCAGAAGCGTGACCCACTGTGTCGCTCTGCCTTTTCCCTTTGCACTGTGTTTTACTACTAAGCAGAGGTGGCAATTTCAGGTCCAGAAAGTAAAAATCCAGACAAGGATTTTGTTTCAACCAACCACTTGAGTACTATTTCACTGTGACTCTTTACGCTCAGCTGGTTGGTTGAAACAAAATCCTGGTTTGGATTTTTACTTTCTGGACCTGAAATTGCCACCTCTGCTACTAAGGGGTAGGCTTATAATTATGCCTGGTTTAACCCAATGGGAACCAATGAAGTAGCCAATGGGAGAGACAAAAAATGACGGTCCCACCTACCGAGGCCTTCAAAGTCCATATATTGGTCTTTGTCATGCAGAATACAACGTGTGACGCTTTTTTTGTTATGCTGTAGGGGTTGGACCTGGTTGATCTGGGGGCGTCATATCAAATGGGTCAGGAAATCACGGTCGGGGTTAAATCAGCTGCCCATATTATGAGCTGTTACAGTATCTACATAGGATACCAAGCCATTAAACGCCTAGCTTTAAAGGAAGAGCACATTAAATGATTTTGTTCCTAATGATTAGTGTTTCAACTGCTCTCTATATCTGTAACAGGGTCAATAGCATACTCCCCTTTGTTGTGTTATTAGCAGCTGAGCAATCGATGTCGAGAATGGTCTTTATCATGTTTGGTGGCCTGTCCTTTAATGTGTGTGTACATGAGTGGAGTAAATGAGTATTGGCTTGGGTGGTCCTAGCATGAGGGGTGTCCTTTGGATAGCAGCAGGGGCTTGTGTCATGAAGCCATTTTACTGTTGCTGTCTGACCCAGATCTACTTCCCACGTTGGTGATGTCACTGACGGATGCATGCAGAAGAACCAAGCCTGCCCCCTCAACATCTACTTAATCGTTCTCTGCAACATGGTGGCCTCTGTGACCTCCTCTCTGGGTTGGGGGAGAGTCTGACCCCAAGTTTTTCTGATTGTGTTGTATTACATCATTTTAATATTTGTGCCCCCTCCACACTGGGGTTTTACTGGTGTAGACTGCAGGAGGAACATACGGTGTGTCTCTCAGGAGCCTGGAGGAAGGTGGGGGGGGTGGGGGGCACAGTTCCAGTCCCCTCTCCCATGCCTACCTCCCATTACTCCGGGTGGTTTGTTCCAGATCGGGAGACGAGCCGGCCCAGTCTTGGGAGCGCTCCATGCGGTTTGTTATGGGATGGAACCAGGCCTCTGGGGGAATAAGAACCCAGCGAGGTGCTGCCGTAAACAGGAGTAGGAGAAGGGTGAAATCCATGAAGATTCGCAGATGGAGCAGGTTCAAACATCACTTCTCATGGACGATTCACTTGTTAAGAAGAGCATCTGGACACGTAGTGTGCAGCAGTGGATGTGATCCAGCAAAACCATGACAACCCGTAGAGCATATGTTCTCCACGTCGCCAACTCCATGAAGACTGGATGAAGAAGGAAATATAAAAAAGACCTTTCAGCAGTGCTGATGCCCTGGCTGCAAACTGCCTCGATCTAATTTGTCTCTCAGCTGAGCTGGCGATGTTCCCCAGCTGTAAACTGGGCGTCTGAATGTGATTTAAACTGACGCCTCAGCCCCCTTTAATCACACTAAGAGGAGTGTGAAATGATATCATAGTTAGCATAACGGCAGATTATATCCCGAGCGTGCGGGTCCTGCAGCGGACGGCAGAAACGTGGGGCACGAGAGTGTTCGGGGGCCAATTTCACACCAGGCAGGCGGTTTTCATCGGCTGGGCAGGGGCGTGCCGCTCTCCCCCTTCTGGCTCCTGTGTGCAGGGTTGGAGAATCCCCAGTGTGGCTGTCAGGGAGGCCAAATGAACTGTCTATAACTTGGTTTCGGGACAATGCAAGACCAGCATCTTTACATAAACACTCAATTTCATACATATAAACAAATACATACATATATATATATATATACACACATACACACACACAGACACATCGATGACAACATGAAAATATTATGACCGCCCCTGTGTGAAGTCAATACTATTCACTATCTTGTTAAAAACAGCACATGTTACGGTCTGGGATATATTAGACAGTTAGCTACTATTCGGTACTCATATTCAACATGTTGAATGCAAAATAAATGGTCAGAGATATTCCTGAGTGACTTTGACTGAGGCCAAATCATTATGGCCAAGTGACTTGGTCAGAGCATCTCTGAAACGCAAAGGTTTGTGGGGTGCTTACAGTTAGCCGTGGTGACCGCGTACCTAACCTGACAAACATTAGTGGCCAAAATTGTGGCATTTTTGGCATAACGCTTTAAAAAATCACTACACAAATATTGGCAGCGGCTAAAATAGACTCAGGGATGTTTATAAACAATCAAAGAATGTGACAAATGTCATACATTGGACGATCAAATAAATAACTGGAGCAACAGCTGAATGAAGTTCTGTAATCTCTAAAAGTTGGAAGTGTTTCCACAATTTTGGCCACTAGTGCACGTATGTGGTCTTTTTAGGCCTTTATCCATTTATGTAACAGCTGGATCTGCAGTGATTTGTGCTGTGCACACCTGCCTAAATGTACAGCAGCAATATCCCTGAGGGATAATACTGCTGGTGCCTCTTTTACAGCTGCTTGCTCTGCGGTAAGAGGCCGTTTCCTTTGACTGGAATGCGGTTTTAAATGTGTAAGAAGCATGATAAGATTAGCTCTGAAGTGCAGAATGCATGCATTCATTACCCATTATGTGTCCCTGTATAACGCTTGGATTAATCAATTATGACTAGGCCTGAATATAGCTGCAAGCATTAATTATGATTGCAGTAGCAATTATCCGTGGGTGGCTCATCATAATACAATCAATATGTATGTAAATAGACGAATTCTGAATTCATTCATGACAGCCATTCTAGCTGGAATTTGTTTTCTTCTGCCCGGTGTACTTCTTAAAGTTGGCCTGTAACTGAAACTGAATCCCCTGGCAGGTGGGGGGCTGCGACTGCCTGAGGGGAACTGGCCATTATCTTTAGCACCCCCCCCCCCCCCATGACATCGGGAGTCATGGCATTGGGTTGAATGGTTTTCGATCCTGATGACGCGTGAATGAGAAGCGATTTGCCTCCCCATATTTATCACTCCCAGATGCAGGGGTGTATACGGGGGTGGGCGGGGGGGAGTTAGGCACAGAGATTCTGGCCCCAC
>JAODLD010000136.1:2905179-2916538 GCA_026781065.1 Mormyrops boulengeri
TACGCTCCTCGTACTGCGAAGGGTATGCGCATGACGTCACAGCAGGCGGAAGTCGCTGCGCTCACACCCACTGAGTAGCAAAAAAGACTGAGGGGCGGCGTTAGTGTTCGACTTGAATGCCGCAAAAAAACACATGTAAAATGGGAAAGAGCTGTTGTGCGATTGATTGTGCAGATACATTTAACACGAAATAGGAGCTATCGTTTTAGAGATTGCCAAAAACTAAATAAGTAAGTAAGTATAGACGTGGATCGGTCACGCATGGCCGATACCCGATCCGTCAAATAGGTCTGGATCGGCGCCGATACCTATCTCTAGTTATTTTATCACGTAATTTTTCCCCCCACTGAACAATTTACCCATATATGTGTATGATTATTTTGCTAAAATAGTGCAGTTTAAGCAGGTTGCTTATAAGCACAACAGCAAGGTATCGCCTGGGAGTTGAAGCAGCAACCTTCTGGTCATGACCCTGTGTGCCTAATTACTATGCTGTCCAGCCAACTTGCTTAAATTTGCTTGCATGACTGCATATGTAGGGTGTATTGAACTCGCAGCTTCTGGAAGTCTCCCTGTGCTTTTTCGCATGACACCCCATGTGACTCCTTGCCGATACGGGTCCCCTGGCTAGGCCAGACACGCTGTTGCAGCCCCTAATGAAAACACTCTCTTGCTGCAGCCGGGAGGGGGGCGCCGAGGCAGTGCATCACTGCGTCAGCGATGGCGACAGAGAAAATCCATTATTTCAGCCATGTGTCCACACGACGTGCACCGAGTGCTAATGTCTGGGCTTCTGTGCCCCCTCCCCCTCTAGCAGGGCAGGGCAGAAAGGGGTACATAGGGGAAGCAATGACAAAACCACCACATTCTGAAGGATAGATGTATACAAAAAAAAACTTAATGAACGACAAAGACACGTTTTATCAATGATCAGGAGGACGGGTAAAAAGTGTCCGACAGCACCTAACAGCTGGGTCACCCATTCCCAAGGAGAATGAGGCTTTGTGCTTTCATCCTGTGAGGATGGATGGCCGAAGCAAAACTCTTTTTTCCCCTTTGCCAACACTAATCACTTTAGGCTTATCAAGCGCTGGAAAGAGAACTGTCGGAAAGAGAAAGAGTGGCCACGCTTTCTCTCTTTCTCCCTTGTTTTCAGTCCACCATAAGGTGAACGTTTGACAGAAGCACTGCTGGTGGTAGGGGGGGGGGGGCTTCGCAGCTGTGCGATGGAGATAAGAGCAACTAACCTTGGCTGCATCTTCACCATTCAGTCCCTTAGCCTCCGGATAAGGGGGGTGGGACAAGACGGGGTACACCTAGCCTGGAAGAAAAAGGTGTGGATACGGGCTGGATCAAAGTGATTAGGATGAAACTGCTTAAAACAACAGTTAAGGCTTCCCAGTGCAATTAGAGGCCGTTAAATTCAGTTCAGGCTGAAGTTAATGATGCCTCTGCATTATCCAGCGATTTATATAAACACCTGCATGTGCAGCCCCCACCCTAGAGACACGATAATGTTGCTGTCACTTATAAACAGAATAAAATGACGGCAGTGATTTTGCAGCGGAAGCTCCTTGTGGTTAAGTTTGCATCTTTTAAGGCCGCGCGGCAATAGATGTGTGTGTGCGCGTGTGTATATGCGTGTGCGTATGAGTTTTGTGATCTTATGTTTGTTAAATACTTCGCCAAATTGAAATATCAGGAATGAAACCATCTTCTTGTTCTAGGTGCAGGATGAGCACTTGCCCATAGAGAGCCGACTACATTATGACAGCTGCCGATTTTGCTTTTAATAGCTCCTCTCCCCGGTGTCCGTAATGGTTTATTTTTCCTGCCACAGGCAATTCCAGGCTGGGAAGTTGCACTGAAGTGCATGGAGATCAGTCTCAGGCTTGCAGATTCAAATCTCGGCCAGCACAATAAACTTCTGTCCTTGAATAGAACACTTAGACACTATGGAAAATTAGTCTTTCTGGATCTATAAGTGATACATGCTTTACATTTTTTAAATCAAACGTTGATTGGGTCACATGGCATGCAGAAGATTGTTCCCCATTACTCAACCCATCTGCATCACGACTTTCCCCATCGCGGCATTGGTATATCTCAGGGTCGGCATAAGAGACTATATGAGAATTTGGGGAGTCTTGTGAAACTCCCCTACAGTAATTGCACTGGGAAAGTTTAGCAACTCCGAAATGCATCAAATATATGCACTGTGCTGGTTTGGAGGGCGCCAAGTGTGTTTACGGCAGCCGCTCACGTTATATCTCACAGTGATATTTCTTTCTCGCATTTCTCGTATCTTTTTGTGCCGTCTTAGTGCGCTAAACTGTACTGAAATCTGAAGCAATTGCTTTGTTTGCCAAGGGAGACCAAAAAATTGCAAAATAAAAACCCCTTTTCAGCACCTTACTATAAACAGATTATATTCTGATAAAGAGCTATGGCTGAATTTGTCTAAGTAGCCAGCTATCTACTGAAGTAAATCAGGTTAAATACACTGGTCAAGGCTATCACAAGGCGCAGCAATCGGCAGGGTGCGAGCCTTGATTCTTAACCTCCTTGCCGCGGGCTGTTCATAAGCTGGCTATATGTACACTGTAACAGGTGTGTCGCCAGCATTTTGCACCCAGTATGTTTTAAAAGCATAAGTGATAAACAAAAAGCATATAATAAAAAAATAAACTGCTTGTGTTGTCGAAACTTCGAGGTAACAGTGACAGTCAAGAGCTGCATGCAGATTGTATGTGTGCTGTTTGCTCTATGTTGCTCGAGCATGTTGGATTGTGAGGAGAGCCTTTACACAGATGGGAAGGGAATCATTCATAAAGGTAACTGCATGCTTATCCACAGAAGTACAGACATTTGCCCAACTGGTTTTATTTATTCTGTAAATTTAATTTATCTGTTTCATAGCTGCCCGTGCTACAAAACGATCCCATAGCATAAAATTAGCATGAAATTGTGGTGTTAGGCTAGTCATCCAGCATAAGGATGTCGGCTGTGCAAATAATTACTATAAATGTTTGCATTTAAATCTCTATAAGCCAGATTATGTCATTGGGGGAAAATGGGGAATGAGGCATATTTTTTGCTAAAAGAATATGCTCCGTGGCTCACTGGTGAGATGCTCTTCCTGACAGTTAGACTGCTGAATCGACTAGCATTGTGTCACCCAAAGGCGGAGAAATGGTTCTGTGGGCAACATTCATTTGTAGGGTGTTCACTGTAGTGTAATGTGTGGGAATATTCACTGTGGTCTATCCAATCATCAATCTTTCAACCGCTTACTCCAGTTAGGATCATGGGGGAGCCTGGAGGCAATTCCAGCCAGCATAGGGCACAAGGCTAGGTATACCCTGGATGGGATGCCCAGTTCACAGGGCACAGTGCTCTCCATAGCAATTTGGTCCTTGGGGACCCCCAGACGGTCCATGTTTTTACTCCCTCCTAGCTCTCTGCCAGACAGTTCACATTTTTGCTCCCTATTGGGAGCTGGGAGTGAGCAAAAATGTGGTCTGTCTGGGGGTCCCTGAGGACCGGGTTGGGAAACACTGATTTAGATCTAAAGGTCTATCAGTTCGGTACCCACAAAGCTATATCTATTCTGTGTGTTTTCAAGCGGCACTGTGGTTCAGTGGGTAGCCCTGTTGTCTCACATACCCAGGATTGGTGAATCCTGACTCAGTGTGTGTGTGGAGTTTGCATGCTTTCCTTGTTCATTTGTGGGTTTCCATTTGCAGTCAAAAGATGTGATGTTAACTGAATGGTTTTCAGTAAGTTCCTCATAGAGAATGATGGTGTGGACCCTGCTATTGGTGTCAGTGACTTTCTGGATATAGTAGAGAAGACAGCTTTTGACTTTTTGGGGAACGTAGTTTTTACTGTGATGGGTTTCCAGCTGAGCAATAGTAGTGATTTTGGAAGGTATGATAAAAGATTTTGACTGCAGGGAGTCCTGATGTTCATTCTGTAGAGCTGCAAGGACCCTTCAGCACTGTGATCACTCCTGGGCATGTGACTGCTTACCATGATCTACCAGGACGTAAAGCTTCGCTCCTCTGTCTCATCATGCCAGGGTGCGCCCTTGGAACTTACACAGGTCATGCCAGGGTGCGGCCTTGGAACTTACACAGGTCATGCCAGGGTGCGGCCTTGGAACTTACACAGGTCATGCCAGGCATTAAAGTAAAGCTTCTGACCAGTTTTTGTGGTTTGACGTCTGGCCATCTGAGAAAAAAATAAAATGGCAAACCGGTACGTTTTTATGGTTTCGTGGTTAAAATCATGAAGTTACGATCAGAAGCACAGTGGTTCACTATGTTTATACTTAAGGAGTGTCTCAGAGGTGTTGGCGGTGTTAGGGCTGTTGGAGTCCATTTCTACACAGGTACCCTGTGTGCTCTGTCAGTGGACTCTGATAGGAGCCAGCCCCCCTAATTAACTAATGTGGCCCATTGAATCGTGCCGGGTCGCACGCTTCTCTCACGTAAACGACGACACATTTCCTGAGTTTTTTTCCCCGTTTGTTTACACGATAGACACTTTTTGTTTGTGACTAGCAGTGAGTAGTGTAATGTGTCATTTTTGCACAACGTTACTAAAATATTTATTCAGTTGGGATTCGACAATGAGGGATGTAGGGGGTTGATAAATCACTGAGATCTGAGCTTGTGCTAGCCATAGCAACATGCCGCCGCTGTTGGATTACTGCACTGGCGGTTTGCATCAGCTTGAGTCAGCAGGCAGGCCTGTTTGTTTGGGTCAGCCTTGCTAACCAGTAGCCATCTCTCTTTACGACTCCTGTGCATTTATTTTTGGAAATACCCCTTGGGGTTTTTTTTTTTATCAGCTTTGATTGTCTGTTTCTGTTTTTCTTTTGCTCCTTTTTTTTGTCAAACGTTTTCAACAGAAAGAATAATAGTTAATTCTGCTGAGCTGAGGGCACTGTCAAAGTTATAGATTTTCTCTTTTAAAAATTACCCTCTTTGGTTGTTTCCAACAAAGTTGCAGACGTTTGTCTGTTATCGCTCTGAGAGAGGAATAAATCATAACAGCCCGTGTAATGTAGCGGTAATCAGTGTTCTTGCGTATGGCTGAGCTGTCATCCGTCTTTTCCCTGTATTACCACAGGCAAAATGTTTTTTTTAAGAAGCAAAATAATTGATATTTTGATGCAATGGACTTTCTTGAAATCAAAAAGACTCATCCTATAAAAACCTTACCTTCTCTTCACCTTTACCTGTGAGTTCTGTCTGCCTCGTGTTTCTTCTCCTCTCTCAGAATTTTAGCCTTATCGTCCATTGTCCTTTTCAATTACGTTGGGGTTTACGTGAACCAAAAAGCCTTCAGTAGCCTCTTTAGTGGCATTAAAGTGTGACGTGTGACCCAAATAAAGCACTTTCCCATTTGTGAAAAAAATTCTGGTTTGTAACTAACTGATGAGTTTTCACAGCTGGTACCCAGTATACCCTAGTTAAGCAACTGACTTGACCCTGATTTATTCGCAAGTTTGTAACCAAGGGCTGACACATCCACCCATAATCCAGCTGCTTACCCAGTCCATGGTCATGGAGAGACTGGAGTCTATCCCAGTAAGCTCTGGGCACAAGGCAGGGGGACATCCTGGATGGGATTCCAGTGCATCACATGGAAGAACTGAAACAGCTGTAGATTAATGTCCTTTATAACCAGATATGTGGATTTCATATGTCTCTGGGATGTCACAGCAAATTAAGCTTGTTCTGAGGCACTTAACCTTCCTGCCATTCAGTCATTCTTGTCTTCTGAGATGCATGACATGTAGATTTCAGTTGCTTGGCTGTTGGCTTGTCACTCACTAAAAGACGCACTTCCCAGCAACCACTGAGTGAGACATTATTTATGTGATGGATTATATATATTTGCACAGCATGAGACTTGATGCTGATCTTTCAAACACCCATGCAGTTTAACCCTCTGCCCACCCCCAATCCTGGCCATCCCTACCCCCCCCCAATACTGACTGCCATTTAAAAACTGCTGTTGTGGTTTGTAAAACTGGCCTGTGCTCTCTTCCTGCCAGCTGACCATTTTTAAACACAAGCTGGCGTTACAGTACATAATTGAGGGGAAAAATACAGTGCTGGACCCTTTTTTTCTGGGAGAGTGCAGTGCGATATCTCCAGCTATACTTCTGTATGGTTTCCAGAACCTTCACCGCGCAGCCATTCCCAGCCACCTCGTCCACGGTCGCTGGCACTGTGACATTGCAGTTTAGTCTTGATTCCGTGGGGTTTGCTCCCACCTCGCCATCGTGAAAACGTCATGAATGCCCCTACAGAGCTTCTGGATGGGGTGGGGCAGCATGTCGGACGAGACTGATTATGCCACTGTGCAGTGGGATGCTCTTTAAGGGGTGGAGTTCTGCCACAGGACTGCAAACTGCAGAAAGTGGACATCTCACCTTCAGCCAGGATGCACCCTTTTACCTAAATAGGAGTTGGTACTCTGCCAGCTCTCTCCTGGCTTCTCTCACTGACATCCAGCTGACCTGGTTCCTGAACAAAAAACAAAATGGGGTCATGGCCCCACTGAGAAAGGTTTACTAAGTAAAAATCGGTAAAACTCAAAGAAACCAAAAGCTCAAAAAGGTCTCTCTCAATGCAGTTCAATGCTGACCCCATAAAAATCCCAACAAGAGTCTTGGCGTATTCTGAGCAAGTTGGGTCGCTGGGGTCAGTGACCAATTGGAAGTCCCAGTGATGGGGCAAATCCAGCTCTGTGCTGTTACCGTGGCTCAGAACCCTTTCCTCAGCTAAATACCAAGTATGTAGTGTGTCACCATCCCCCACTCTAGACAGACTGTCGCTCAAAATACCCATCGATGCATGACAGGAGCCACGTGCACGGGTGCGGGGATCCGCGTGTGGACAGCGGGGGCGCGAGACAGATCGAGCGGCTGTAATGGAGCCATCAGCGCAGCCACCACTCCTCGCCACCCTCGACTGGAAGAGGAGACTGACATTTAGCAGGTGCTCTTCTGGCCCCCAGGGTTGTGGGTTCGAATCCTGCCCTCAGCTCTGTTTGTGCCCCGATTGTGCCTGTTCTTTGACTGTTTGTCTGCATTTCCCTTGGGAGGTCTGGGATTTCCTCCCACAAAACTGGCCTTAATGTGCGGTCTGTGATTGACTGGCATCCCGTCCAGGGTGTCTCCTGTCAGTGCTTCCTGGAAGAGGTTCCAGGCTCATTGCCACACTGTTCTGGATAAGGGGTGAAGATGATGGATGGATAAAGGAGATACGGGTTCAAAGGTAGGTTTGAATAGAACCTTAGGTTTGTCAGGTATGTCTGGAGTAAGATAATGGACATATCGTGGAAATACTCTGTAGAGCTGAATGCGAACAAGAATGGTACTTCAAAAAAACGATGCGGCAAAGCAACCGTGCTTAATTCCTGCTTCATGCAGGTAATGGACATTGCGAGTTTGCCAAAGCTGGTTTTCTGAGCTACAAACACTGCCGTTGCCTCGCTGCTCACCGCTCCTCTCTGAAGCCTCTTGTGATTTTCCATCGAACACAAAAACAGTGGGAGGATTTGTTCAGGAATCCATTTAAATTCTGCGTATGGCTGCAAGCAAAAGGGGGGGGGGGGGGGGACAACCTTTTTGTTGACGTGTCGACACCTGACCTCAGCTTCCACTGAACAGACAGGAGAAAATCGTGCTTTGTTTTTTGATTTAAAAGGAACATCTTGTTACCTAAATGTCAAGGCTTACTGGTTTGATTCAATCCAGCAGATTAATGTACTGGCTTTGTAAAGACGTATATTTCTACTATATACCCTCACAACCTGACCATCTCATGCACGCACACATACGCACACATACACACACATACGCACACATACACACGCCCACACACTCCTTCTCATTCACCCACGGACGCCTGGCTTGCAGTGGCTGTCCAGGCATAGCTTAGTGCTTTTTGTCTGTCTCTCAGAGCTACTGAGCCTTTTTAAATGTACCCCTCAGAGGTGGTAGAAGCAGTGTGAGCTCATACCAGCATGGAAACCAGAGAGTTAAAAACCAGTGACCCCCCCGCCCCCGAGTTTTTATCAGACTTGATGGGGACCTGCGAGGGACTTGGTGACTTGCACGCACGGCGGATTCACCGGCAGGTGGGTTTGTGAAATCCGAGCCGAAGGCGAGTTAAGCAGGGCTGGAGCCAGCGACCTAAGTTGGCCCACGCACTGCAAAGCTGGCAGGTCCTCCCTGCTTCAGAGCACATGTGGATATTGGGGCAGACTGCTGGCTAAAGAAATTACCTCGAGAAACGCAGGCCATTCTCATTGGGGGTGGGGGACTGGCCCACATTCTGCTGACATTTACAGTAAGAGAGAATTGCCAAACGACGGTTTACGTGTTTACAAAACCACTTCGATGCAAATGTGGAAGGGGACGGGGTGGAGGGAGGATGCTGGGGGGCCCCTTCTCTTTAAAAGCAGGCAAAATGATAATAAAACTTGATGCCGATAAAGTTATTTAAGCAGCAATTATGTTGCTGTCAAGACTACTGGTCTCCGTCTTTGTAAAACAGCAAGGACCACTGATGGGGTTGATCTGTAATTTTCGTGCATCGATTTCTCATGCCTGATCAAGATGAAAGAGGCTCATCAGCTCTCCAACTCGCAGAATATCCAACAGCCAGTTTTAAGACGCCTGGTGCCGTGTTTCTGACATGCCAGGTTCTCATCGTTCTTTTCTAATCGGTATTGTTTTCTATGCTGTCCAATCAGATTCCTCCCTCGTTGGCGTCTGAGGTGTCGTCCGCTTGGCTCTCCGCAAGTCTTGCGTTCATGTGGTTCAGTGGATATGCGGGGCGCAGCACGGCATGTGACACTGGTGCAGGGCCAGCTGGATTTTAGTAATTAGGTTACCTGTAGGCACAGGTGCCAATGACCAGTTGCTGGGGCCAGTGGCCATCCGTGATGTCAGTGATAGTTTTTTTTATGTCATCTCTCATTTATTGAGCAGCAGTGTGAGTGTTCTTGCGCATCGTGGGGCACGATCTGCTTTGTTCCAGGGCACCGCTGTGATGTCACGCATGTATGCATCCTGAAAATGCACGCTTCTGGAATCAGTGACCCATTCTGTGTTACTTCAGATTTTTATCATTAGTATTGATGGCTTTTGGTCTAAATCTGTTGTGAGACTAGATATTATTTTCATAAGAAGTCTTATGATAACTTCTTTCATAAGAAGTCATCCTGTACTGAGTGGCCACTTTATTAGGTACACTTCCCAGTTACTGGGTTAAACCCCCTGTTGCCTGCAGAACAGCCTGAATTTGTTGATGTGTGGATTCAACAAAACACTAAAAACTTCCCTTATGGAGTTTGGTCCATGGCTTTAACAAGTCAGGCCATTCTCTTCCAACCTTCCAACATTAACAAGGTGTTTTTGCCCTCAGAACTGCTGCTGACTGGATTTTTTTGTTTATCGCACCATTCTCTGTAAACTGTAGACACTGCGGTGTGTGTAAATCCCAGGAGGGTGCCTGTTTCTGAGATTCTGGAACCACCACGTCTGGCACCAACAATCACACCTCTTTCAGAATCACTTAGATCAGACGTCTTAGCCCAATAGTAACTGAACCTCTTGACCCTGTCTGTTTGCTGTATGTATTCAGTTGCAGACACATGATTCACTTGTTTGGAGGAGCAGGCTGTTTGCGTTAATGAGCGGGTGTACCTAAGTTCCCTCTGAGGGTATGTCTGCTGTTTTCTCGGTATACGATTAAAAAATAAATTGCAGCCCAGGCAGACAGGAAACATATTTTTAAAAAATCATCTGTATTGAAAAATTCATAGTAAAACATGATTTCAACAATAAAACAGAATTATAAACAGCAGAATAAAATTTTCCAGATGCTCATTAGTACCTGGTCCATTTTAATCAAGAGAGAATTTAGTCATAATGATCCAACAATCATCTGTCCTATTTCCAAAACAGCCTGTAGACAGAGTCACTGTTTTCCACTGCCTGTCCCAAGAGGGAAGGGGTGAAGTGGGGAACCCTCAGGATTGGTCAACACCAAGGGGGGAACCCTCAGGATTGGTCAGCACCAAGGGGGGAACCCTCAGGACTGGTCAACACCAAGGGGGGAACCCTCAGGATTGGTCAACACCAAGGGGCGCTCCTCAAGTTTTTTATAGCCACTGGTTCACCCGCACTTTGAGCAGCAAGATGAAACAGTAGCTCCAGAACAAACCCACGCAAACATACTGAGAAGGAGCAGCCTCTCCCACAAGGAGCTACGGCCTCAGGTCTATGATCCGAATCCACAGCCCCAAAGATCTGAAGTTTAAAACAGTAGTAATAAATAGCAAGCTTATGACAAGAGGAGAAAATTGCATCAGTGTGATTTTTATTACATCCCACAAGGCAGGATACAGTGCTTGTCTCTCGAAGCTCATACTCCTAACAAACAAGTCTGCTTGAAAATGGGCATGCGTTCCCATGTCGTACAAGAAATGTGACATACACATGAGAGTAGGCATGTCTACACTATATTTGTAGTATTGTTGCCAGCATAATCTGGTTGCTTGACCTCTTTAAGCTGGAATACATACATATATTCCAAAAAGCCAGTAAGAACTGGAGGTTTCCTTGCAATGGCCTTGAGGACAGGTTTTGGGGCTAGCATCTGTCATTTGTTAAGGAGGGGGGTGCAGGACAGCAGGGGTCAAACAGAAGCCACTTTTTTATACCAATATTCTAAAATGCGCAAAGCCCACTGGATCTGCCCGGGTCACCCTATTTAAAACTGGGCAGTCTAATCAGGGTCAGCTGGGACTCATTACCTGAGATACCCATAGGGACAAGGCTGCTGATCAATTGCCATGGCAACAAGAGAGATCGTCCGAATCTGGCTGTGTTCCACCGCGTTGCCTCCCACTAGCTGGCGACAGTGCGATTTGCATATGTCACGCCTGGAACACGCATGCCCATCGCGAGGACAACCTGCCTCTGAGCTCAGTGCATCGTCGAGGTTGGTCGAAGCTTGACGAGAAAAGCAGCGCTGTGTCTGTGCCCCGTCTCTTTCTTGTTATGATCATTGTAATTCCATGTTTTGATCTTCCCCTGGTATTGGTGGGCGTCGTATCTGTGGCACTGAGGAAACAGAGTGACTTGGCATCTCAGGCCATTTGTTTTTCCCCTCATTATGTGGGAGCACAAACACTAACTGAGTACAGTTCTCTGACGACACCGCAATTGTAGGCTGTATCAAGGATGGGCCGGAGGCTGAGTATAGGAGCCTTGTGGAGGACTTTGTGGGGTGGTGTAGAACCAACCGGCTACAGCTGAACATCACCA
>JAODLD010000136.1:2926467-2939350 GCA_026781065.1 Mormyrops boulengeri
CCCCCCCCCCCCCCCCCCCCCCCCCCCCCCCCCCCCCCCGCCCCCCCCCCCCCCCCCCCCCCCCCCCCCCCACGACAGGAGCCAATGTTGAAGTAATTACACCCACAGCCAGGAGAGCAATTAATGCCAATACCAGAGAGGACTGAGTGAAACTTTTTGTCTGCTTGTCAGGCGTTGTAGACCTTAATTATAAATCAAAAACTTTAAGAGACCTTCTGAAAGATACAAAGCTTATTTTATGCTTCTCTGGCACTTCTGACAAAATGAAAGAAATACACTTGTAGTCCCGGGGAGAGGGGTGAACTGAAAGAAATCACAAAGAAAGTATTACAAGGAGACGTATTCCAGAAGATTCCCGAATTTGACATGCTATTTCTGGTTCTGGCCAATGTGGAGAAGAGAACCATCTTCACAGTCATTTGTGCACGTTATATGTGATATGACAAATAGATGTATTCTTGGGAAACCCCCCTCCCCGCCGCCCCGGAGGGAGGGCATTTGAAGGACATGGCCCTGAATTCCAAAACAGGACCAGGTGCTCGGGCTCTGTCCCAAGACTCTGATTGGCTAGTTCACATGTACATGGTTCAGCTGACATCTGTGGCCACCAAACCTTTGACCTGCAGGAGGCCATGTGGTGTAAATAACCACCTCACCCACGTAGCCCCCCAGTTGCGGTGGGGAGTGTGACGTAGACAGTGCCCTGGATTCTGTCGCCTGTTTTGCTGTCACATATATTGCTTGAAAGAGAGATTTTAGAAATACATAGATATCTTTTTATAACGGGAGTGGTGACGGTTTATAATTCCGGGAGATCTGACATGAAGAGCTTTTTTACCTGGCAGTCATGGTTAATCTCATACAGCTCCGTTTTTAATGTCCTGTTTCACTAGCTCATGAAAAACGCCTCTTGTTTCCCATCACTGGGGTTAGATGAAGATAACAGCTGACAGGTGCGATGGAATGAGGTGAGGATGCAAAATGGAGTCGTCGTCACATTCCTGCTGGCGCACAGGCTAATTTGCACAGACGGAGGTTGGCAAGGGAACGAGCTCTCCGTCCCCTGACCCTCAGCGCTGTCGTCTCACACCCGTTGGAAACGCTCCGGCCGCGATCAGTCTGTCATTCGGAGCTGTGCGATACTGTTATCACTTCCGTGAATCACGACCCTACTGCACCTTCAAATATGGAGGTTAACCTTGTGTCATCCGTACTGGAGAACACACATCTGATTGATGGGCGAGTTAAAATAACACTAAATCTGCTTGTGAGCACAGCAATGATAAATGTTTCAGTTATGTTGAGGATGATAACGCTCAACTGTTTGGCTGTGGTCTGCGAACTTGTGAAAATATTGTTAATGACCTGGCATCCCGTCCAGCGTGTCCCCAGCCCTGTTCTTCCTGAGTTAGTCTCCAGGACCCTTTACTGGCTAGATGGATAGATGAGTAAAGGTCATACCCAAAATGATGAAACATGCCTTGCAGATTCCTGTTACCTCCAGCCGGCACCCCCCCCCCCCTTTCTATTCGATGTCCTGCAGGGACGATCTCATTCCTCCCAGGGTCTCCAGCCCCCCGCCCCAAAAACACACCTTACTTTCAGAACCAACAGACCATGCAGAGTGTAAAAAACTCTTCAGGAAACTCTGAACTGAACTTGAGCTTAACGGCTGTTAATGATCGTGAACTGTAAACATTTATGCTAATACTTCTGTTTATAAATGTCACTATTTGGTATTTAACGGGAGATGTGTCACATCTGCTGTGTTCATGGGAAGTTCTGTTGCTTGCTCAGTATTTTCCACTGCTGCCATTGTGTCTGTCCAATGGCTTTTAAAAAAGCATCAGCCTGGAAAATATGATTATACTACTAATAATAATAACAATGAAAATGTGAATAGTATGTGCAAACGGTTGTGAGTGAGAGAGCTTAAAGTTAATGGTCCCCTCCGGTTATTGCTATTGAAGCAAATTTAACATTTAGTGTGATGGGTGATAGGTGCATGTTTCTCTGTAGAATTTGATATAATCTGAATGGATTGTTTTACAGGGTTAGGTACATGCTTGGTTGCTGTTAAACAAACAGGATCACGGGCCAACAAACATCATGGAAGAAGGAAGTGTACGCAGACTCACAGTCTGCCAGAAAGAGGCCATGAATTCACTAATAATATCATTATCATAGTGGTGAAGGGCCAGAAGCAGGAAGCCAGAGGTGGGAACGACAGAAGGAGGCCGGCATTCGCCGGAATCGATCCGCTTGATTATAGCAGGACGCCAATGCAAAATTGGGCCTTATTGGCTTCATCATTGGGCGGTGGGAAAGATCACAGACACAGGTTCAGATTATCTGTATTTGTGCTAGACGGACTCGTGTCCCCTAGCAAAAACAACTCAATTAACTGCCTCCCCTCCTGACGCAGCCCTCTTCTCCGAGGAGCATAGTAAGTGTTCTCATGCTTATTGTTCTTCTCTTCCATAATATGTCACCTTAAGCTCACTGTATTCCCTAAAACGAGTATGCCGCCTCCCTCCCTAACCAGATCACAAGAGACTGCTAATAGATTCTGGTTCAGATCCCCAGGAACGTGGCCTGGCTGGACACAGGCCTGCCGCTGTGCGTGTGTGATAGAAACGCTCCGATGAGGGACTCCTTCAATCTCTCCCGGGATGCTCTGTTGCCACGGCAACGACAGCTCTGTCATAATTGTCAGGAGCTGTCGTCAGAGGAGCTTGAAAGGAAATGTCGAATCTCTCCTTCCCCCCTCCCGTCTCTTTTCACTCTCCACTGAAGCGCCAACTCTGTGGACACCCCTGTGCTGAGTGCTAAGGCTGCCCCCTTGTGGTCACCAGCGGTGCCGAGGGCCCCAAAACGTTTTCGGCTTTCTGCTTCAGTAATGCGCGACACTCATATTAAAGATGCCAGGACTGGCTCACTGGAGCCCAGGTGCTCTGTATCAGCAGTATCGCTAATGCTGTTAATCTCATTATTGCCCTTGTTCTTCCCTGCAGTTCAGCTAATAGAGGAGAGTCAAGGCTTGATTATGTCCGGTAAATTAGCATCCGCGCTTTCCGTCACGCCGCCGCACAGCAAGGCGATTATATCGGTGGCGGGTGCCGGTTTGATGAACACAAAGAATGGGAGCTCAGCAAACGGGACGCAACACCGTAACCGTCTCTCTTTGCATGAATGGTATTTTATGTGTTGCTCCTTATGGGAGATACCACATGCCCAGGGTGGTGGGGGACATTTGATCAGAAGAAAATTATTACCTACAGCAACCCGAACCACTGCTGAAAAATAGCTCTGTATTAAGGTAAGGTATTATAACGTTTAAGAGTCTGTACATTGTTCCCGGTAGTCAAAATATGCACATCTGCTGATGTAGGCCTGCTTACAATATGATATCGCCGACTCACATCCAGGCAGACTCAGTGCCACTCCCACCCTGTCACACGTTTTATTTCATATAAGAAGACAATACTCCCTTTTCACAAAAAGGTCCGCTTGAAACGCTGTAATAACAATAACAATAACTGAGCCCAAGATATTGTGTCACAATGCTAATTTACGCTCTGACATTGATTCCAGATATAAACTCTCCATGGTGCATTTTAAATGTTGGTGACTGGTTAATGGATGCGGTTAAAGGAATTTGATCGTTAATGCCGTTGTTTCATCAAAGAGCAGCGTTTACTGTGCGTTTCTGCTGCCATCTAGTGGACATGTGGCCTTCTAAATTGCGCACACCTCGTTTGTGGCACATTTGCTAATTGCTTTTATATAGAAGGAAATGCTGCAGCTAATTGAAAGGGCCTTTCGTGGCTATAATACAGTGCAAAATCTGCATAGTGACTCCCTATTCAAAAAGAATATTATTACTTATTTATGGAGATTAATAAGGGATATTGGGTAATTTTAGGACCCAGATTTTGCTGGAAGGAGACGCCCTACAAGTCTTCTTCTGACTTTATTCCTCACCACTGTGACTTCGAGGCTTGTAAGCCCAGCGAATAGCTTGTCAGCATTTCCCATGACCCCGTCAGTGCTGCTTAACGTGTCATGTGTGTCAGGTGTCATGTGACCGCTGCGGGCAAGACCACTGGCCCACAGCATCCCCTAAGCTCGCTTGTACAGAGCACTGGCAGCTTCCACATACTCCATATCACTCCCAACACACTGATTATCTATGCCGGATTGTTGTAGGTTTAAACTGATAACACCTAAGTCCCCTTTAACACAAAGAAATTCAGACTATAATACTCATAATGCTTGCCTAATAACTTGAAGTAGCTTTACTCTAAGCTACGATAGCTCTGCGTTTTTCATGGGAGTTAAACTAATGAAATTCAGGTTATGAATCCATTTTCTGAACCAGTATATTATCTGCTTATTACCTACATTCCCTAAGGCTGTTGTTATGATTGGCCAGAAAGATACTCTAGGGAAAGCTAAAACATGAATGCGATAGGAATTAATGTACCGTAATATTAAAGGGAACTCAGGATTATCAGCAAGGGTAGCATTGAGGAACAAAAAAGCAAGGTTCCTTAATTTTTTTTTAAACCTCTTGTAGGAGGAGATGCAGTTATAAACCCATTTCTGTTCGATAATCTGGTTTTATTTGGGAACACCATGGCAATAGATATTTTTATAGAGCATTTAAGATTTTATTTATTCATGAAGGAATGAAAACTGAACCTACAACTTGAGGAGTGTGACTCAAATGTCTGCATCAGCATTGATGTGAGGCAGAGACTAAAAGCGATGAAATGAGTAAAAACAGCACTCAGTATGTGGAAGGTGAGCTTGTGGGCTTCAAAAAGTGCATGATTAAAGACCTGGCATGGGAATGTATCTCATTTGAACAAAGAAGCATAACCAAATTGAGGGAATTTGGCTAAAGAATGTAGATAAAGAGGGTACTACACAGACAATACAGAAGCTCTGAGGAGGCTTTGATAGCAACATAGGGATGTCACAGCTAGAAACGAAAAAGGACATTATGGAGAAACATGGAGATTAGCTTCAGAAGCTAAAAGCAGCTGTAATATACTTCTTTCCCAATTACAGCAAGAAGACATTATGAGGCCAATCCACAAGTAGAATAAAATAATTTAGAATTTTGACCAGATATTTACTAAAGAGGGAAAAAAGGCTTATTTTTGGAGTGGTTTTATGGGTCCTGTAATACTGCTGGATCTGAATCTTTGCATTATAGAGAGAGATTAGCTAAAATACATTAACAAAACAATGGAAGTCAATATCACTGAAGATAATTAGAGAATAATGTGGCCACATACTGAGCCCGTGCTGCAGCCTCCTCACATGCCAGAGACGAAATACTGGCAGCTGTGTTCAGCGATAGTTTCGGTTTCACTTTGTTGCTGGTCTTATTTAACTGGTCTGCACAGTTTTCTCATTGTTAGGATCTGCTGACTGATGTCCAGGTACGGAGTGCTTCTCTGGCCTGTGGTTGAGTGTTTGAGTCCCCTTCCGCGTGGTTTTGTATCTCCCCCGATTCCCCTGCCCAGTGAGTATGCGCCCCGTCCCCTCCCTCTCTGGGAGTGCGTCTGCACTGATCTCCCCGCGCCTGAATGTGTGGCTGCCTTTCCCTTCACTCCCAGGATAGACTCCCCTGCTTATCGACCCCTGCTTACATCCCCAACTCCGGTTCCTGTCTGATGTTATTGGCTGTCTGTTAGCTCTGCGTTTGGGATCCTTGTACCTGTGGTATTCCCGGAGGTCTGCGCACGGGATCACCGTGGATGGTGCAGAGGTAACATCACCCACTCTTAGAATGATTTGTACTTATACACAGCACAAGCATGTTGTCTGGAACTCTTTATGTTAAAAAAGTGCGTCTAAGCACTATAGCCAGATCTCACGTAAAATATTGTGGACAGCATTCCTCATTCCTCATTTACGCCATTACGTTAGGGCAAATTTGAGACACGTCAATGAGAACAATTACTGACCTTGGACAGGATGTGATCAAAGTGAATTAAATCCTGAAGGGCATAGATAGGATCACTGATGGGGGTGGCTTTAACATTTCTGATGCTAGTACAAAGGGCCACAAGCAGAACTTCAAGTAAGACAAAGCCAATGGGAATAAAGAGGGGTTCGAAATAAACTTCCTTTTTAAGGTGGTAGGGGAGCCATCTTCGAAGAGGTATGTCAGCTTGATAGAAGTCTGCTGGCATTTTTAAATATCCAGGCTAACAGGATGGAATCAATAGCCCCTCTTCATCATTTGTTATGAAATGTTCTTGGAACCGTTGTATCGGTTTTCTTTGACCTTGAACAGAGTGTGCGGGTCCCAAGGGCAGTGCTGTGTCAGGGTCCAGGACAGTGACCGCGTATGCAGCGGGACAAATGCTGAGACCTTACAAGGCCTCTGCTGCAATACATTTTGGACTCATTGTAGGACGCTGAAAAAGAGCCAATCACATGGTTTTTAGGAACTCAAAGCTCAGGAAGGGATGCAGCTGGAAAAATAAGCAGATTTATTACAACTGGGAAAAGACGTTTTCTGGTGACATTGTGTTTATCAGTTTTGACACATGACTGCAGTTAAATGCATTCCACCTTCTAGAAATAAAACCTGAAAATGTAAATTAGATATAAAAGCTGAAGAAAATATTTCCACATCCATCCATCTTCTAACCACTGACCCCGTACGGGATCATGGGATGGCTCAGGAAGCACAGGGGATGCTGGTCCATCACAGGGACTGTAGGGGGAAAGGCTGGGGAGCGGGATTCAAACCCCCACGCGGAGCTTTGACTTGCGGAATCTCGCCTAGAGAGCAAGAACACCCAGGGCGACCCGCACTGGCTAGTACTGTGTGTCTCAAACCCTTGACTGAAACGAAGATGGAAATAAGATGCGATTTGAAAACTGAAACCTTACTGTTTGCATTTCCATAATGATCGTACTCCGTTTTCTAAAACAAGTCACTCGGCAGACCATCCTAAAAGGCGGCCAGATAGCCTGTGCACGGGGGTGTCGGAGGGACATGGATAAGCCTGACTCAGAGGGCCCAGCACTTCATAAGGGCCCCAAAGTCGATCGTGGGGGACTAGTCCTGGGCCAGCAAAATGTGCCAAAAGGACCCAATTTATCTGTATCTATTTTCTCATTCTTGTAAAATGACAATGACAATGTAGTCATCGGGGGAGGGGATAGATAGATTTTTAAAAGTTTTAAGTTTTCCATTTACATCAGCAGACTAATATAATCGGGATCTGTTTTTATCTGCCATCGTCTATGTTAGAGACCTTGTGCGAGAGGCGAGGACAGCGGGTCTCCTCCGGCAGGCGACATCCTCGGCGATGTGCGCCAATCATCATAACCGATTCACCGCACCTCCAGTAACGGCTTCATTTGTATGTGTTTCCTCTTAATTAGATTTCAAGTCGCGAGCTCCTGTGATGAGATGCGGAGTCATTACACAAAGAAACATTTGGTTGATTGAAAAACAGAACGGAGCTTGGAGTTTGGTGGAGTGCCTGTGATTTTATAGCGGATTGGTCCCGTGGCTGCTGATTTGCCGTTCCAACAATATGCAAATAAATAGAACTTAATGCACTCTTTCCTAATTACGTTTAAAATAATAGAAACTCAAAAAAAAATTACATTATTCGTCAGTGAATGGGTAAGTGGGGGTAGTGTATGACTCAGCGGGTTCGGGCGCTATGCCTGTGTTCAGAAGGTCGCTGGTTCAAATCCCTGGGTCAGCAGAGTGATTTCACTGTTGGGCCCTTCAGCAAAGTACTTAACCTTCAATAGCTTCAGGGACTGGCTGACCTTGCTTTCTCAATTGTGTGTTGCTTTGGATAAATGAGTCAATCAAAAAAAAATTAAAAATCTGTCTATTTTGTCCGTCTTGGTTGATGAAACAATCCTGTCAAAACATGTAAATTTAAAATCCCCTTTTACCCTCCATATAAGCCTTCAGAGGCCCATCAGAAGCTTGCAAATGATCCTATTTTGCCCTAATCCCATGTACTTTCCCGTTCTCACTTAGCTAAGCTGAATTAGATCTCTGAGCCATGGCTTGATGATCCGTATCCAGCAGTTCTGGCCGCTCGTACCATCAGGAGACGTGCTTAGAGTGGCACTTCCAGAAAGGGACCGGTCAAAGACACCTTAAACTCCAGAATCGACTGGAAAAAAACACCCCCTGTCATGGCCCCACACGGAGCGCCGGTGAGGGAAAACGATGCCTGCGAATCGTTAAATTCAGCCTGCTAATGAGCAGGCTAGCACTGGGCCCGTAGGGAGTATATCTTACTTTCCACGAATGGATCTCTCACTCCCTAACATGGGATGCGTTATGCTACGCTTGGGGGCAGGACTCCAAGGCACTCAGACTGAGTAACTCCGCCACATCGCTTACGCTGCCTACAGACCAGACAAGAGAAGAAGGGCACACAGCTCTGTCCTGTCCTGCGCCTTGGCTGTCTGTCTCTGTCGTCCACTCTCAGCCACTGCTGCTCCCGTGGTACAGAAGACTGAAAAATAACAACAAGACCAGGACCTGATTTATCAAGTCTACCCCAGCTGCTTCCTTTACTCCTTGTTTTTTCACAGTGGATGTGTAACATTAAAAAAATTTTTTGATGATGTCCAGCTTATTGTAACTTCCATGGACACTTTTCCTGCATGTTCCCTCTGTGGCAGGCTAACTGAAAAGTCCAGGTGTCTTTCCGTATTCAAACCAGTCTTTTCCCGCTCCAGCGCTGCTGCCAAGACAAGCAAAAGCGAGAGCCAAGAAGCAACATCAGATTATCTTGTCCAAAAGAGCGTCTACCTGAGACATCAGCCCCGCAGTCACCATGCCTGTCCGTATCACGTGCACCATCTCCTTCTCCTCCGCCGACGAGTCTGCCGCGGGCTCGTACGTCGGCAGCCTCGACGACCACTACAAGCGGGTGGTGAGGACAGGGGGGCCAGGCGAGGGCAAGGTAGTGTCCTACGAGGAGCGCTGCAATGAGTCCGTGTGCAATGAGGAAGAGGAGGACACCGTTGAGCTGGACGATCTTGCCACCTTCTTCGGTGGCTGCTCCTTGCACGGCGCCAACCACATTTTTGTGGAAGGGCAGAAGTTTGGTATAAGACAGGGGGTATGGGCGCTTGCCTTCCTCCTGGCAGTGTCGCTCTTTCTCGTCCAGGTAGTGGACCGTGTCATCTACTACCTGCAGTATGACCACATCACCATGCTGGATGAGAGGGAGGCCAAGGAGATGGTCTTCCCTGCCATTACTTTCTGCAACTACAACACATTCCGCCGCTCCCAGATGAGCTACAGCGACCTTCTGTTCATGGGCCAGCTGCTGGGTTACGAGGACAGCATGGCCCCTGGGATCCCACTTGCCCCAGAGCCTGAACGCAAGGGAGCCCGCTTCAGCGTGGACGAGTTCTTTAATCGCACCCGGCACCGGATCGAGGACATGCTGCTGGACTGCCAGTTCCGTGGTGAAGAATGTGGCACTGAGAATTTCCGAGAGGTGAGAGAGTGTCTGAACTACGCTATGTGCATAACAAAGTAATGCACAAAGAAAGTTCTGAAAGAACAGGTAAAGAAATGAATTATCCCCAATGTAGTTGCCAGAAAATACTAACTAGAATGATCAGGAATCATTCACAAGAACTATAAACAGTAAGTCATTCATCGCAACAAATAGACAGGATAGACAATCGTAATAATATCTAGTAGTACTAATACTTTTTGTTTGGTTTTTTTTATTATTATTTCTGCTCTGTGGAGTTGTGGGCAGTGATGTTGCTTCAGATCTCCAGGGCGTAGACCTAAAGTACAGCTGAACCCCATATCAGCGGTCAGCAAAGAGAAGCTATCATGGTGAACTTATCTGATATCAGATGCATATAATCCCAATGTACATGTACAGAAGGAGTTACAAAAGTAAAGTAAAAACATTTCAGTGTTTTCTAACCCTTACTGCTTTTCTGCTCTGTGTTCTCGGAGCATGCACAATAACTGACACTAACCCGTCCATTCTCCTGATTTTTTTATGTGAATACCAAGAAACATGTCACTAGTATAACAACCACAAAGCTGAATATGAAGTATTAATAAGTATTACGAAGTCTTACAGTTTTTCTCGTTCGCCTTGGCTCATTTCCCAAATGTTTTACCATTTTCTAGTTTTTTTTTCCCAGAAACTTGCCATTCTCACGACTACTATTAGAACATTTCTCAAAACATTTCTTGCATATAGCACGACAGCATGGTTAAGCTGCAAAAAGCTGTAACTCATCCATAGCAATTAACATTAATATTTGGCTGACTATTACATTGATAGATTTACTTGCTTTTGAAACACGAGGTAATTGTTTTGGGTAAGTCACAGCCCTTTGCAGCTTAACCGCAGTGCTGTGCTGAATACATAAACTTTTAAGAAATGCCCTTATAGTCAGGAGAATGATAAGTATGTTTCATGAAATGTGCCAAAGCAATCAAGAAAAGCTGTGACATGTTAGTTAAGACTTTGTTATTAATACTGTTGCGGGGTTTTAATCGTGTTGATCATGCTGCGTTTTGTGTACCTCAAAAACTGTCCTTTGATCAGAGCAACACAGTGTAGGCAGCTCACCTTGGCTCACGCAATGGCAAAAGATATGAAAACACACGAAAAGAAGGCCAGTTATTACCAGTTTTCTATCAAGGGACAGATGTAAAAATAGTCAAATAAAATAAAGTCAAAATGAAATATCTGTGTAGGTGGAGAAATATTAGCTATCATTAATTTACTATATACATCCATAGACATATGAACATTTACATAAAACTGGTGTAAAATTTAAACATATTTCACAATTTACACGTTAAAACATCCTGAATTCACTTCTTAAAACCTTCGTTAAAGCTGTTACATGTTATAATATATTTCCCAAATGCAAACCTGCCCTTCCAAAGCCAAGCTGTGGGATTGTAGGGGAGTCGTCGTGTCCTGTAACGACATGCTGTGAAGGAGTATTTTGTTTCCATTTATGTCTTAATACATCGCGTTTTGCTGAACGGGCAACTAGGCACACCCAGACAGTCCTGCGGTTTTAGTGCTCTGCCCATTACTCTGTCCACCAGGATGGTTAATGTCTCCCAGTGGTGAGTAGGATACAGGAAACGCTAAACCGACACCTCTGAGGATGTCATGATGGATGGAAAGCGATGGATCAGCGGGCTGATTTAATTGTGATTTAAAAGCATGTCATGGCTCTAATAGTAATAGCAATAGTTCACCATCTTTTTACACTGTGTACTACCTCGATACACTTATGTTTAATTTTTAGAAGGTTAACAATCAGATAATTTGTTTTGTATGAACTTCGTACCTCTTCTTCGTATCTTTAACGGCCAGTTTGTAGTAATGCTTTGGTTATTGTTGCTAATTTTGAAGTACTTCTCCTCTGCAGATTTTTTTTGGTTTATTTTGCATGTTAACAATGTTGCAGATACGTCACCATGTGGTTATCGCCGTGGCATCTGCGCATTGTCACAAGGATGATATATATTGTGTCGGTATTGATGCGGTCCTTCCGCTTCATGTCATACAGATTCTTTTCTGTGAAGAACAGAAGCAGCGTCCATTATGCGCATTTCTGCTTTCGTTCCCTGTCGAGCCTGGAGTAGTGTCACATTTTGTTCACATTTTGTTTGTCTTGACTTCAAATGTTAACCATGAGCTGTCTGGTGTGTGTGTGTGTGTGTGTGTGTGTGTGTGTGTGTGTGTGTGTGTGTGTGTGTGTGTGTTTCTGTCTGCTGTGACTTTATTTTGCTCATCTGCTGCTGCTACGTTCATCTATAATAGCTAACATAATAATAAACCTATAAAAGTGCAGGCGCCAGTGAGTGTCACTGTCGGGTAGGATGGGGACTTGAATCCCTCCCCTGGCGCTGTGTGGAGTTTGCTAAATTGCCCAATTTCTGTGTGCCCATCCTGGATGTTCTCTGCCCTGTGCCGCATGGGACAGGCTCTAGGTCAAGGGTACTCCATAAGCAGATTCGGTCTGCATCTTGACCGAAATACAGTTTAATCCGGACCAATCACCGCACCAGGAACGAAAGATTTCTTCACGGCTGGAACTGTTAATTCCATGGGTCCCCAATAGGTGGCACGCGAGAGCCAAAGGTTTGGGATGCTCTGCACATTTTATCGTCAGCTCCTCCCTACCCTCTTGGAAAATTTTATCTGGAGCTGTGGCCGTTAGCTTTGAGTTAATGATGGAATTTGGATTTTGGAAAAAAAAGAAAATGCTGCTCTAGGACCACCATGCTGGTGTACTGAATAAGCGGTATGGAAGATGGGGAAATTCTAATTATACTGTAACAGCTTCTGTTTAGAGGTGTGGTAATATTATTATGTCTGTTGATTATCCTTGGTGCAGTTTTTATTTAATGAAACAAACCCTTTCACTGCCATGAGCATCGACCTCATATTACGGCATGCATCCGGAGGAGCACACATTCAGCACTGGTCACCTACCTCCACTATTACCAGAGACTACAAACTATACAGTATATATAATTATTATTATTATTTTGTTTGTGTGTGTTTGTGTTACATAAAATATTAAACTTCAACCTATTGTACATATTCTGTAGGAGTGTACACAAGCAGATATACACATTTTCAGAGAAGGATGTTGAATCTACTTGGGGCAGGGGTGGGGCCACAGGGGGGCACATACAGGGGTGGGGCCATTGACCCCAGCTGAAAACTGATTGGCCCCCAGAGTGTGCTCTCCCCTGTCACTCACTGATCCCGAACACATCATTGGCTAATGATAAGGTTGGTCCGTCTCTCTGGGGGGGGGGGGGGGGGGGGGGGGGGGGGGGGGGCGCGGGGGGGGG
>JAODLD010000136.1:2964368-2977650 GCA_026781065.1 Mormyrops boulengeri
CTTGATTGGCTGGGAGCTGGGAGGGAGCAAAAATGTGGACTGTCTGGGGTCCCTGAGGACTGGGTTGGGAACCACTGCCCTACACCAATGTGAACTCGGTTCTGAGGCCCGAGTGTCGAGTGGGAGGGGCAATGGCGAGTGGGAGGGGTTCTGGTTAGGGTTTGGGTATAGCAGTTCGACAGTATGCTGTTGGTTTAGGATCTGAGGTTGGGTCCGTAGTAAAAGCAATAGCAGCCAAAACAGTTTCGGTTGGTGGTGTCTTCAGCTGTCCTGTAGAAAAGTGTGGTATTTTTTTTACATGCAAACAAAATCTAACACCATTTCTGCACACAATTATAGTACACAACTGATATTCCTCTTTTGATGGTATATGAAACCTCTTGGTCCTGTGTAGTCTTGTAAAGTCCTGTGCCACTTTCTGAATGGATGCCAACCTTGAAAGCTAATTATACTATGTCTCGGAAAGGGGGCGCCGTCGGGGAAGTTTGCCTAGGGCGCCACATGGACTTCTATCGGTAGGCTACTGCCAAACAGTGAAGCCCTTATATCATCAGACACGTCGCATCATTTCATAACTCTTTCTGTGACCCCTGTTATGCTGTAGAAATAAATATACCGCGAAGCAGTTTGCACATAACTCAACGACAAAATTGCAGGAACGTGGGCTCTGTGTAAATTTATTCCTGAGAAGTTGACGCAACGTCATTTGCAATTTGGGTGAAAGCGACTGATGTTTTGAGCGAGAACAGGCACAAAACGTGTTAGTGATTCCACATACAGAGTACGGTTCACGATGGGCATTTGCGCTAAGCTTTTTCTTGCAACAACTTCTTGCAAGTCATTTGGAAAACTGCAACGCAGCCGTATCGTAAATTGTGTGACAGATCCACCTAAGTGTGCAGAAGCAAAAACATCTATAGGTTATATATACTTTTTAATGGCTGCTTCAAAAGAATCAATGAACAATTGGCATCTGGGAAATGTGGATTAGCGGTAAAGATATATGTTTATGCATGCGGAGGAAAAAAACCATAAAAGATGACTTAGGCCTATGTGAGAAACTTTTGGGTTTAGTGCAGGTGGTCGGTTTTTTATGATGTTTAACATCTGCGAATTTTGTGGAAGCGAGCGCGATGGCAATTATTGAGAGCTATTATCTATTTTTAAGAGTAAGGGGTAATTCAAGAAATACGTTCAATTACATGAATAGCAATAATCGTAGTTTGAATGAAAGCGAAGTTGAAATAATAACGATCGAGGAGGTTAGGTTCCGGGAAAATAGCGACAGGGGGGTTGCGGCATTAAATGAAACGTGCTAGGGTACGGAGAGGGTGGGAGCAAGAGTTGTGTCCAACCGGGGAGGGGGGGTGGTGAGACCGGGAGAGAGGCGTGAATGAGACCGTTTGTGTGTGTTGGGATAGACTGATCAGATGTGGAAGTAAAAGAGAAAAAGAATATCAGGAGAGTGGAGACAATGAGAAATAGCCTACTATTGGATTGATATTGTAAGGCTTTGCATGCTGATAAAGCGAATGCCTGTCACGTCCTCCGTCCTTCAGTCAGTAGGTTCAGTCGGTTTCTCCACTGGCAGCGGTTCCGATAGGACCCAGAACTGGTAGGATACCGGCGAATTTGCGAGAGGCTGCGTTATATGGACATCGTGGAAGAAGTGTTGCCGGAGATCGCTTCTTCGTGTCAGGCAAAATAATGTTTGCTTTTGGGCTGTATCGCTATTTGAAGCGGGTCCGACTACAGGCGTCCAGAGACGAGCTATCAAAAGCTTTAGGATTTGGTGGAAAACTCGGTGTTTCGGAAAATGATAAACTTCTGTGGAGTCCTTATAAGGTCTTCCAGTGTTGTCGTGTCCGATGCTTCGTTTTTAATTTATTTTAGGTATTTGTTTCGGTTTGCTCAGCATTTGGACTCCGTCTGTCGCGCATCCGTAAATTGCCATTTATACTGATTTTTGAGTTGAATCATAGACGGCAACCGGTTCAGTTTCTTGTTACGTGTTATGTCTAACGCCACATAACGAGTGTCTGAGTTGATATATAGAAGCGCAGCGATAATAAAATAACGCTTTATAAACTTAAAAAGTTGTATATCTTCGGTGTATAGCAGCAGACAGTATATTTAAATTACAAATATAAGTTGGGGGTCATATTTATGAAACAGAATTATCGTAGCGATTATTATTTATTTGCGCTCAATTTCTGAGCATTAATAGCACATTTCTGAATTTTCTACGCGCCAGTAGCTCGTAGAGTCAATTCAGTGTCGGGATAAATACTGTCAAAACATAAATAGCCTAGTCTGGTCACCATTAAGTCATGACTCGGTTTGGGTCGCCCGTGCAAACTTGCAGACTAGCTGTGAATGCACAGTAGCGGGCGATCAGGGCTGTGCGCGCTGTGACAGGCGCGCCGCTCCCCCGCAGCGCCGTACGCGAAGCCCGCTGACGGGTCACACCGGTGCCATCGCAATCCAGGGGGGCAGACCAAAGATGTGCAATTACGATCCAAAGGGGAGACCGAGCTCCCTGGCCGACGCCGGCAGGCTCTTCCTGAAACACACCACCTTTCATGGTCTGCGGCACGTCTTTCTCAGCGGATCGTACCCCCGCAGGCTGGCTTGGCTCCTGGCGTTCCTGACGGCGCTGGCTCTGCTCTTCACCTGGTCCTCCAACCGGGTCCGTTACTTGCTATCCTCGCCGGTGCACACCAAAGCGCACATGGTGTACGCCAAGCGCCTGGTCTTCCCCGCCGTGACCATATGCAACCAGAACGTAATACTGCCCAGGCGAATGAAGAAGCCGGACATATTCACCGCTGGGAGGTGGCTGGGACTCTTGGGGAAGAACTGGCAGGTGGCTCCCGGGGCTAAAGAAGCGCTCGCGCCCAACAAGGACGGCCGCGACACGGGCAACGAGCCACCCTGGTCCCCGCTCTCCCGCATCTTGGACTTTAACCACTTTCTTCCCCCTCCCCGAGAGTCCCAGGACAGCATGAGGCATCTGTTCGACCGGCTCGGTCACCAGCTTGAGGAGATGCTGCTTTACTGCCGCTTTCAGGGAGAGCAATGCGGACCCCGCAACTTCAGTACAGTGAGTACAGCGCACGGGACTCGCACTCTCCGGGCCAGTGTTTATTTCACGCTCCCGGTGTTAGATCACAACCTACAATTTTATCTGCGAGATGTCAGTAAATATATTGAAACGTAGGCATCTTTTAACATCTTTTAATATCACGAAAGATCGGTGCTTAATGTCGGTTAATAATAATGCGATGTTTAAAATGATCATTCTTTTCTCCATACATTGCATATAGCCTAATAATTATGTGCGTTCCTGCATTTCCCTTGCAACAAGTTGATACACATCTGTTGCTCTTCCTGGACAATAAGACGTCAGATTGATTAGCCCAAATGTCAGCATGACACAATATATATAGAATCGGTATCATTTATGTGTTTTTAATCGCCGTCAGAAATGTGTTTAGTGAAACACTGAAACGCCATGTCCACGAGAAGTATTCAGTATTCAGCTTTTCAGCTTGATTTGTTGTTCATTAGGAACAGAACAGGCTATTTTAATTTCAAATGAAACCCCCTTCAGGTCGCAGGATTTTAACCCTCAGTTTCAAGTATTTCTTCCAGAGAAAAGCTTTTCCAAGAAAAAGACAAAAGAAAAAGAGAAAAACATCTTCTACCATTATTCCAGGGGTTTTATTGAAATTGCACTTAATACACTTCTCTTGATTAGTTCCTTTTCCATCACACCTAATACCAAGTCTGTTTTGAATGCTGAGGTTGTTTGAACATTTTTTCCTTTCAAAAATTGCTTTCAGTTAATGTAATATACTAATATGCTGTTTTTCAGCAGAGATAATCATGCTCTGCAATAATTGTTGGAATATTTCTGTTTGTTAAGAATAATTTTGGTGTTGAATTTGGTTATATGCAATGGATTATATTCAAATGACATTACAGCAGCTTTTATAACTTTCTGAAAGTTTTAGTTTCTACTGAAACCTTAATTATAGCCTTTAAAACAGTGGTTTTAAGCTGAAATGTGTTCTCTAGAAAAGAACATTCAGGCAGTGTGCAGTCTATATTTATGAATCCCACAAATGAAGCCTTTATCAAGAGTAATTTATTGGGTCCGTAGGGATGAATGAATAAGTCTTAAAAGCATATTTCCTGAAAAATTTATTTCAGAGTAGCACAGCACGTATCTTTTGGGGTTTAGTTCAATTTAGCCAAAATTAAGTCTGATTTGGATTTCAGCTGCTACAGGCCTGCAAGTTCAGGCAAATGCTTGGCGCAGAGAGTGTTATTCAGACTGAGACCTTAGCCCTTTGCTAGCATAAGGAGTTGATCCTAGTCATGTTAGCATGATTCCCTTTATTCCGGGTTTTGATTGGCTGGCTTGGACGTGAGTTGTTTGTGATGAGGTTTCTTATCAATCTTTTTGAGACTCAAAATGTGAATAGATCTTTGTCACTGGCATTCACTTACATTTTTCATTAAATGCAATGCAATGCATTGTGAATGTAAAGAATCTGAGAAATTTCACTACTTCTTACTCATTTGATTTTTATAGTGCATGTAGTATCTCAGCGATGGTAACATTTTCACTGCAGTAAACTCAACCACAGGACCAGGGCACTCAATGCACCCCCTGCCCCTCCACACTGCCCTTTGTGTAAAGAAGCACATTTTTTGAGTGCAGTAGAGCTGGTTACTAGTCCATGTTTATTTGGGGTCGAATGATCTTGAATCATCGCTAACAATAAAGAAGTCCCTGTGCATTGCTACCAAGACTTAAGCACTTTAATCACATACCTGCCCTGAGGGGATACAGACACTGTGTACTTCTAACCTTTTCCGCTATGGCTACCCTCTGAGACCAAGGATCATTCTCAACACACTTCGCTGAACTTGCTCAAAAATAGGTGATATCCATTTTGAGCTGGGGTGATGGGAATGTACACAACATTCGAGGAGCCGTCCAAATAGAGCATTATACGTCCCTACCTAGATTTACCTTGACTTGAAGACACTATCAGATCTCAATAAGTATCCTCTGTAATACTCCACTGGATTATTACAGTAATAATCATATAAAAAGTGCAAAATCTTTTGCCAAGGTCATAGCTGTTAGCATTAACCAAGGCAGCATCTGTTTTGCATTTATATCCTCTTTACCACCTCCCATGCGCCCGTTCCTTTTTTCTGGGAATATCACTCTTTACCTGTGCATTCCTGCTACATCTAATCTTGGGACTCTTGTGTAATTTTGGTAAAGTGAATTATAGTGATATAAACCAAAAAATGCAGCGGTACCAAAACAGAACCTTGAGGAACTCCTCTCATTGCACTGGCCCAGCTACAGCTTGCAGCTATTAAATGGCACCTCATTTCCTTTTGTTTCTTTGAAAGCACACTGTTATGGTTTCTGACTCCCATTTGCTTTAAGCACGAATCTTTTAAATGGAATTTCATTAAAAGTTTAACCAAAGTGTAATTAAAATGTAATGTTTAATGTTTTCATTCAACTTTGATGCTTAAAGCTATGTTGACTATTATTCAAAAAAGACAACAGAGTAGCATAAAAATACTCTGTTGCTATGGACCAAACAGTAGACTACATAGAGTGACCAATTACAGAACAGAATGTTATTTATTCTGTAATTAACGTGATTGGTTCAATCCAATTAGCACGTGTAACGTTTTCCAGTCTCTGGATGCTTGTTCTCTTTGTAACAATTTCTGAAATAAGATTAGTCTGTGAATGATACTGCTCTCTTGCATTAAAATACTACATGTTCCCTGAAATGTATTTTGTCCAAAGAAACCAATTTATCACAATGTCTTCAGAAATATTAGGATTGCATAATGTGGAAAAGGACTCTGAACTGGAAAATATAACATTGCTGTATAGCATCTCATTTCTATTTTGTTTTTGATATTCCCTTTTTTGTTTCAATATGTATTTTATTACACTGTTATCAGATGATCTTTCCATTTTGTTTGCATTGTCTGCATTTGTAGTTTGGCATTTTTGTGCTGCATGAGATAGTTAAACCTTATTGAATCCAGACATCTAACAGCATGAAGTTTTAATTTTTTATCATTATTGAAAAATGATTTTAAATTTATCATTCTCCTCTTTGAATGTATAATAATAGGAATCTGAAAAATAACTGACAAGTACTGAATACTTTTTTCTATAATGTGATTCTGCTAAACTGCACTTAACATCCACTACACCAAAAGCCCTAACAGATATGGACAAAAGTACTACTACTGTTCAAAGGGGGGGTGATGGTAATCTGACAGTATCTACAATCAATGAGGTAATTTAGTGACTTGCTGGACATATCACAACATCTGCATGAACCTTCTGAGATGCATGGATAAGGACATAAGGTCGAAGGCAGCGACAAGTAAACAGCAACTCACCTCTTGCCTCTTGCCTCCTGCCTCAGAGATATGAAACATTTCATCGGCCCGGCTTCACTGGGTACCCATAAGCCTCCGGCAATTCCAGTCTTCTCATGTTACAAAGACATCTTAACGCAAAGCAAAACCTCCAGGCCATGTTTGTAGTCTGTATTGATCCACTCTGCTTTGGGATCCATGCGGGAACACGCTTGGATCTTTTATCGCACTCGCTGTACCGCAGACACCGCGCAGCAACCCAACACTGTTTGTCATTATTATCATTATTTTCTTCATGGTAATTAACTGCTTGCCGTTTGGGGAAAATGCATACAGTTTGTGGGAGAACTTTGGCAGCATCGGTGAACAGCTTGGTCCTTTTCGGACCCAAGCTGGCCTAAGACTCATGGGGAAAACACATTCTGGTTGCCTTTGAATAATTTGAAGTGCATCGGAATGACGGAAACACCCAGAAAGATCAATCCTTTTTTTAACGATGCAGATTGCAAATCAAGATTTTATGAAGTTCATTTTTAATTGGCTAAGCAAAATCCGTATTGATTCGGAATGTAGCGTAATTAATAATTGAATTAAATTAATGAAATCAATTCTGTAAATGTTAAACAGCTTCTGGAGATTTATGGCAAATGTATAACAGTATTGATCATTTTCAGTGTCATTATGCAACGTTTTGGAAGTGAGTGCTGGCTGGAGGCATTTTTTTGTATAATTTAAATATGTTTTTATGTCCTTAGGAAAATGTGTGAAAGACATATTGTTTTCCAGCTTGTGTCTTTGTGTTTCTGAATATATAGACCCTGCATAATATATAATAAAAATGATAAAAAATGGAGTCTGATTTACAATATTTGAATTAAAATCCTAACTGAAGTAAAATTGCACGGATGTAATAAGACACATGTAACATGCTTTGCTGGCATAGTGGTAAAGGTCAAGTGGTCCATGCCCTGAAGGTCGATTTTTTTGTGTCTTATGCTGTTGGCCTTATGCAAGCAGCCCTAAGGTTAAAATAAACTTGAATATATTAATTCATAAACTTAAGGGAAAAAGCATTACACTCTATCTCGAGCTATGACTGAGAGTGTGAAAGGGATCAATCATCAAATGACAGGTGACATATACAGGCTGACAGCAGGGTGGCAATACCTTCCACCGGGTAAATGGGTGGTCACGTATTTAACATTGATTGCATCTGGGGGGGCAGTCAGTGCAGCTTGCCGCTGAATCAATGAATAAATATTGTAAGCCCTTCCCCAGTTTTGATTTTGGAGTTTCTAACAGTTTGCCTCCCCAAAGTAGCATCAGAATCAGACTCTTCAGGCTAACGTCGCCGTCATTGTGTGTATCCTGTGGGACTTGCGCACTTTACACGCGTTGTTGATCCGATGTGTGGAAGCAGAGATACCAGGCGGTATGAGAATGAAGAGGCTCAGTGTGAGACTCTACCAGCTGCTGCCCAACAGCCCTCTATTCCAAGGCCACCAACACCCCCCGTCCTGGTTACCACAGCAACTCTCACTAGCTTCAGCCTTCTCTCTTTATCTTCGTTTTTTGTAATTCTCTCATCTTTATCATTTTGTGACAATTTCAAGTCAATGCTGTTTTGCCGATTTACCGACTGCCTTTAAGAAGCTATTTGTGCTCTTGTCATTCACACACAGTTATTTTGAGTTCAGGCAGTTTATTGGTTTTTATTTTTATATGAAGAAATGGCCCTGAAGGTCACATTGAAATTATGCATAGAAAACAATGTTTGAAAGCTAAGTGAAATTGTGGATGATTTACGAACTTTGTAGTCATAGTAACGCTCAGCTGCTTTTCTATTCATTTGTTCATTTCTGGCGGACATTGTAGGGACAATTAATAGATACGAGTAAAATGTGACCTTTATTTTACTGTCAGCAATGTTTGTCATCAGTCGCCACATTATTGTTTTTGTTTTTCAATGTTGTTGATTTTGTTTTTTTGTGTGTTTTTATGCCAGAACAATGAAACATGTGAGTCACAATGTCGCTTAAACAACCCAGCAGTCTAAGAAATGAATCTGAGGTGTAGTATTTTCTATGAATATGTTTCTTTTTTTTCTTCGCTCTGAAGTCATCGTCAATGAGCTCTCGTGGCAGAATGTCATTCCCCATTCCACTTCACCGGTTATGCTTTGAAAAGGTCAGATTTCATTTTATTCTGCTGACGTAATCCCCTGTGATTACATGAAAACATACAAAGAGCTGATAAGGGCAGGATCTCATTTCGCAGCCATGTTTAGATTTGCATGTAAAGGGCTACAGGGTGTTCCTCCTTGTTCCTCTAATAGGGCTTATTGCATTCTGTTGTAAGATTAATTTTCCTCATTGCAAATTTACCAAATCTGGCCCCAGTAAGGCCTATCCTACCTAAAAGTCAGTACCCTAAGTGTACATACACTATTTCCACACAAACCTTGTTTTTTTTACATATGTTCAGTTTAATATATTTGGGTTGCTCGGTCTTCAGTTTTTTTTATTAGTGCAGCAAGCCGAGTGCTTAAAAAGGTACTAAGGTATGGACTCTACCTGGCAATCTTCTAGTAGTCCTTGTTCTTAACCCATCCATCTGTTTTTTATAACCACTCATCCTACTCAGGGTCATGGGGGTCCAGAGCCTGTCCCGGAGGCTACCTGGGCAAAGCAGGAAACCCTTCAGGATGGGGCACCAACGCATCACTGAGCACAATGACACCTATGGGCAATTTGGGCAATCAGCCTCAGCATGTTTTTGGGCTGTGGGGGGAAACCAGAGTACCTGGAGGAAACCCCACAATGACACAGGGAGAACATGCAAACTCCACATACATGGAATCCAGGCAGAGACTACAGCCTCCTAAGGAAGTACAGCTTCCTTAGGAGCCAATCGAGTGGCATCCTTAAAAGATGCTTGAATCACCTCAGTTGACTCCTATTGATTTGACAGAGTAGCAGCTCCATTTCAAGGTCCCCCAGGATTTTCTGAAATCCTCACATTATCACAAAGAGCAAGCACAGCAACCCATTTCTGCTGCTTGTATTCCACAAGGGAAGATACGGACATGGAGTGGCAAACTGTAAGCTTCTGTGAACAAGAGTATTTAAACACAAAGTACTTAAACTCCTTCACTAAGGGCAGACTCCACCCTACCCCCACCTAAAAGGAGCAATCCACTCTTTTTCAAGAGATCACCATGGCCTCAGATTTGGAAGTGTTGATTCCCATCCCTGCCACTTCACACTCAGTATAAAATTGTTCAGGTGAAAGGTCCTGGTTGGTTGATGCCAGAAGCACAGCATCATCTGCATAAGGACAAAATTATTGGGACACACCTCACAATCATTGAATTCAGGGGTTTCATTCAGACCCATTGCCACAGGTGTTGATTGCTCAGTGAATTCAAGTATGACACTGACATACTGTAGGATGCCACCTTTCCAATAAGTCAATTTTCTTCCCTGCTAGATATTTGACGGTCAACTGAAAATTGTATTATTGCAAAGTCTAAGTTTTTAGGAGTGGCAGAAACTCATCCACAAAGTGGCAGACCACGTAAAGTAACGGAGAGGGGTCGCCAGGTACTGAGACGCATAGTGTGTAAAACACGCCAATGCTCTGTTGACTCAATGACTGCAGAGTTCCAACCATCCTCTGGCATTAACCCCAGCACAAAAACTCTGCACTAGGAGCTTCGCGGAATGGGCTTCCATGGCCAAGCAGCTGCATGCAAGCCTCACATCGCCAAGCGCAATGCCAAGCGTCAGATGGAGTGGTGTGAAGCGCGCCGCCACTGGACTCTGGGAATGTGTTCGATTCACGCTAGTGACGATTCACGCTTCTCTGTCTAGCAGTCCGATGGATGAGTCTGGGTTTGGCAGATGCCAAGAGGACTTTACCTGCATGACTGTGCCAACTGAAAAGTTTGATGGAAGAGGGATAATATGTACGGGGTTGTTTTTCAGGGGTTGGGCTTGGCCCCAAAGTTTCAGTGAAAGTAATGGCCAGGTGTCCCAATACTTTTATTCCTGTGGTGGCCACCTTTAGTCCTCTGTCCCGGGAGTTCTTCCATCTATGGATGCAGCTTAATATCCTGTCAGTGAAAAACAAAAACAGGACACACCTTTGCTGGCTCCCACTCCAAATTACTTTTATTTTGAACCAGACACAATACACACACATCAGATGACATAACTGTAAAGTCAATCATTGACCTTTGGCCTAGGGTGCTCTGGTACCATATACACTACATGCATCCTTGTGTTCAAACGTGATGCTCAGTATGAATGGTCCCTGACTTGCATAGAAGTCCCATAACAATGTACCACTCCTGGAGTCCATACTTCCCAGTCACTCCCTTCATGCTTTGAAGTCACACAGTAGGAAGGCATGGTCTGTAATGTGGTGCCTTTTTGAGTATCTCACCCACTTTATCCAAGAAGGTTGGGTACAGTGAGACATGTATGTACTTTTTGGTACATACACACAAACACTGAGTGTTTTTATCTCTGCAACTCAAAGCCACATAGAGACCATCCTCTTGTCCACTGTCCAACTCCAAAAACTATAGGCATGGGTATACAGACTGATGTTCTCTGACACTGCATTAACACCGACAACCAGAGAGGGTGCTGAAGTACCCTCACCACCTCTGCATCCTACTGCTCGAACTTTTGTATTTGTACAGTTTATAGAGCGAGTGACAGACTCTGCGCCCAGTTTAATACAGCTAATATATTCATTACCTTCTCTGCTTTTCGTGCTTCTATGAGGCAATATTCAGCCAAGGAGTCAAGGGGACATTGGGATAATATACATTAACAAGGATCCACTTTTCACACCAGGAATTTTAAAAGCAGAGTAATAATGCCTGGGGCAGCAAATGTCTCCTCTCTGTGATTAAGGAGGCACACAAACATGCTCTTCCAGACTGGCGCAGCATGAATGACGCACATCTGGTAATGATTAATCCACACACAAAGAACTCCCGTGCTTTTTAAACCAGATTTGAAATTAACCAATGTCCTTCGTTATTTATAGACTTGCTTGCTTGCTTTGAACTTCAAAAAAGAAAGCATCATGATTAAAATGCGTTAATTCCAAATAAGTACTTTCCACTTTCTGAGGTGTTTTGGCATAATGTCTGTCAAATTGTGGCTAAATATTGCTAAATGTACCATCATATAATTTGAAGCGGTTAATCTTCCTATTGTTGTAACATCACATTATCGCAAATTACTGTTTAAACTTGATGCAGCGTGACTTTTAACGTTTTTTTTTTACGTTAATTTGAAGAATTAGATCCATTTGCAAACCTGTAGTGCACAAATGCAAAATGATAATGGGGCAACGTGTGGCTCTGCTGCTTGATGCTCATGACTGGAAGGTTGTTGGGTCGAATCCTGACCCACAGAGTGATTTCACTGTTGGACCCTTGACAGAGGCCCTTAATCTCAATTGCTCCAGGGCCTGTCTGACCCTGCTCTCCCAACTGTGTGTCACTTTGGATAAAAGCATCTGCTAAAATAATAATTGTAATGAAAAGTTTGGTAAATGATGCTGTCACTTAACCAGATTAAAATCAGCAGTGCAGCAGCGGGGCAGCGCACCTGAATATATCAGTGCCTCACTGTGTTAGTGTTGGTGCTGATTTGCCATTTTTTCATCTTCTTGTTGCATTAGATTTTCACCCGATATGGCAAGTGCTACACCTTCAACTCTGGGCTAGATGGACGCCCTCTCCTAATCACCACCAAGGGCGGGACAGGGAACGGCCTGGAGATAATGTTGGACATTCAGCAGGATGAATACCTGCCTGTCTGGGGCGAAACAGGTAAGCGTCATGTGACCCAGAGAGACCTTATTGTCCCTTCTGAGCTGTCCTCTCTTTTTTGGTCCCTTTTTACGCCACGTTTCTCTATCTATGCTGTTAAAGATGCTCCCAGCATCCATCCATCTTCCATAACCTCTTATCCAGTATAGAGTCACTGTGAGTTTGGAGCCTAACTGCCTCTGTCTGGACTGCGGGAGGAAACTCCACACAAAATCCACACAAACATGGATAGAATATGTAAAGAGATAGGGAGCAGGGCAGGAATTGAACCTACAACCATGGAGTTAGGAGGCCGTGGGGCTGCCTACTGAACCACCATACCAAATTAACAACAACTGTGGATAGGGTATCATTGGGGGGGTATGCCGGCTGGATGTTAAGGTGAGATAAACGGGAGGGCAGGCTGTCTTCGAGATCCGCCCGTCAGAGAAGGCAGATTTACAGATAATCCCAAGTTGCCGGTTGCCGAAACATTTGCCTTTATATTTATCCACCCCCCCCACCAAGGCAAGTCTTTCAGAAAGGATCACATTGATTCCTGGAGTAATTCCCCCCTCCTGTATGAAAAAGGCGGCACTTTCAGTCTGTCCTGTACCCTGTGAAGATCCAGTAACGGCAAATCCAGACTCAGCCAACATCCATACTCTGTCACATGGCCTCCTTCATCTCTTTCCTTGCTATTGTTGTGGTTCATACACAAGGCAACAGAAAGACTTTTCCAGCATTTCCTCCATGTGTTACCTCCCACAGACGAAACATCATTCGAGGCAGGGATCAAAGTCCAGATCCACAGCCAGGACGAGCCGCCTTTCATCGACCAGCTGGGCTTCGGGGTGGCGCCCGGTTTCCAGACCTTCGTGTCCTGTCAGGAACAGCGGGTAGGCTGGGGGGGGGGGGGGGGGGCGGGGCGGGCGGGGGGTGGGGGGGGGGGGGGGGGCGGGGGGTTGGGTTTGGGGACGGCGGGAGGGGCCCCGAAAACCCAACCCC
>JAODLD010000136.1:2977660-2995817 GCA_026781065.1 Mormyrops boulengeri
GGGGGGGGGGGGGGGGGGGGGGGGGGGCGCCCTGGGCAGAAGAGGGTGTGGCGGAGGACGTGGGAGATGGCTGTAGGTTTGAGGAAGGCCTGACTGCTCCAGTAAACCCATCCAGCTAATGGCTTAAAACAAGCTGTTGAAAAGTATGTCAGCTGGGCAGCTGTGTAAGGTAAGGCAGCTATCGATGGACAATGTGAAGAGACTGTGTATAGGGGCATATGCAGAGGTGGGGCCAGAATGGCTCCCAGAGTGCCCCCTCCCCTGTCACTCACCAATTTAAAACATACCATTGGTTAATGTTAAGGTTGGCCCCTCATATGAATTATGGTCCTTATTATGCCTTCCACTTTTAAAAAAAATCCTAGAATCACCCCTGACTGTTTGTGTCTGAATTCCCAACATCCTTCCCCCCAGTTGAACATTCGGCTCTGTGTCAAATACATGTAACTGTATCATTTAGGCTCTACAGCAGGGGTGTCAAACTCCAGTCCTGGGGGGCCGGAGCCCTGTGTAGCTTAGTTCTTTCCCTGTTCCACCACAAATGATTCAGCTCAAGAGCTGCGTGGTAATTAGCACAAGGAGTTGAATCAGGTGTGTTAAACAAGGGTAAACCCAAACCTGTGCAGGGCTCCGACCCTCCAGGATTGGCGTTTAACACCCCTGCTCTACAGGGTGTGACTAGGCTGTGTAGATCCAGATGGTTGTTTAATAATCACCTTCACAGCTGTAGCTCATGATTTCACCCCTCATCTGGAAAAAAACTGTAGAGGAACCATGATGTAAGTTAACCGGTGAAAGGTCGGCCCACGTGTTTGACTGTCGGCCAGACAACAATTTTTTCCTGCTCTGTGCTCGGGAGTTTTCTGGAAGCCTTTGCCACTATCCGATAGCGCTTGGATTAGCCAATAGGATAGCTCTTCTACGAGATGCTCCTCTGTGTGGCAAAATGGGATGAGGAGGGGTACAAGTTTCTGCAGTGGGCTCATCGGAACATCCCAGGAATCCCCCAGGGGCGTCACCGGTGTGTGATGGTGGGCGTGAGGCTTTTACAGGAAAAAGCAAAACTGTTAATCTGAACATGAAAAGCACAGCTAATGCAGTATCCATTAGCCTTTCTATTACAGCTTCTCTAGCTGCCCCCCTCCCCACCTTCTCCGCAGACACTTAGTCTCAATGCATGATTCTTCGGTTAACATGAGTACTGTGGAAGATGAGGATGATAGTTTTAATGAACTAATTTTAAAACTTGCCTTTTAAATGAAAAAATTGCTTTTCACATTAAAGAAATGTGAATTCTTCGTGATAAATATTGTGATATTTATAAAACAAAAAAGGAGTTTAAAATGTGCCCGAAATAAACCATAGCTAAATAGAGCTTGTTATTATTGTTATTGTTATTATTGCTTGTAACTGCCAAGATTTCAAAATGCCAGAAAGGCATTGAAACTGCTGTAATTATACCGCGGTATAATGTCTAGACAGTATGACGGTATGAAAAAGTCTAATCCAGTTACAGTCTTCGCGATGTGACAATTGCATGTGCATGACACAATTATTTACAGTTATTTATTCACATATACAGTTATTTATTTATCAGATATTTTTATCCAAAGCAACATACAACTGCAGAGTCAGCCAGTCCCTGGGTTAAGGGCCTTAAATACTGTAGAGTAATACTAATGTATATGCGTGTGTGTCCTGCACACGTTTTCTCTCCAGCTCACATTCCTGCCCCCGCCCTGGGGCGACTGCAAGTCTTCGGCCATGGACTCAGACTTCTTCAGCACCTACAGCATCACTGCGTGTCGCATCGACTGCGAGACGCGCTACCTGGTGGAGAACTGCAACTGCCGCATGGTGCACATGCCTGGTAGGGTCTCAGCCCGTTCGCCACGCACACGCACGCACACGCAGGCACACGCACGCACACGCAGGCACACGCAGGCACTCTCACACCTACCACTGGCTCAGACGCTATTAAAATGATTACTATTTAAATTAGGAATGGGCAAGCCTAAGGCCAAAGAGGATGACAGAATTCCCACAGCTGATTTTAAGGATATTTCTATGAGGGGAACTGGGTTAATTTAAACGTAATTATGGCTCGGCTTTCAGGCTACCTGATTTTTTTTCTCCCAGTGAAATGACAGACAGACCTTCAAAAATGACCTAGCCACTACTACGCTGGGTTTTATTTCTCCGTTATCTGTGGCGTTCCGTACTCAGCCGTCCATAGAGGCCCTACAAACCCTGTTTCCATTAGTGTCTTTTTTAGGGTTTTTTTAATGCAGTAGCACATGGTAAGCAAAAAAAAAAAAAAACCTACTTTTACATTGTGTTCTCAATTTAAGAAAAATCACATTAATTACTTACATTTCTAATCAGTGGGATTTAAAGATCACTGTATTGACTGGCCTCCAAAACACTCGGATCAACCCAAAATGGGCGGCATGTTTTTTAGAGATAAGGGCAGCTCAGATAAGAACAGCGACTCACACACTGCGCCTGGGCTCTGCTTTCCTGCAGGGGATGCTCCATACTGTACCCCAGAGCAGTACAAAGACTGTGCCGATCCAGCACTAGGTAAGCCCCCCCACCCACAGCTGCTGCTACTATTTTGATCTGTTAGCTACGCCTCGACAAGCTCCCTTAGAGATGGGTTGCACTGTCTGCCCTGCCCCACGTTTCTGTTACACTTTATTTCCCTCTCCCAATCCTCTCCTTCCTTTTCACTTCTGGTCGTTCCCCTCGTTCACAATTTGACCTTCTCGGCTCCTTCTGAATCCGGTTTACTCCAGGGCTATCCCTTTCTCTCCCCCAAGATTTCCTAGTGGAGCGGGACAACGACTACTGCGTGTGCGACACCCCATGTAGCGTGACTCGCTACGGGAAGGAGCTCTCCTTCGTCAAGATCCCCAGCAAGGCGTCGGCCAAGTACCTCGCCAAGAAGTTCAACAAGTCCGAGCAGTACATCTCGTAAGTGGCCGACGGGGAGGGCCACATCCGGCCCCTCCCCCACATGCCCATGTGGACACTTGCTGGGTCCAGCAGCAGACAGGGCAAGCGACACAATGTGGCACCTTCAATCAATCGAGCAATCAAGCTTTATTTATAGAGCCATTTAAAACAATAGAGGTTGACAAAAGTGCTGCACAAAATCAAAAATAAATGTAAGACAAATCAGAATAAGAAACAAAACAGGAAAGAGCTGTAAAAAGGCATAAGAGATGATGCACAAGAAATAGGAACCCAACAAAACAAATGGCAGGTATGAGTGTAAGGATGGGGCTCTGTACTGTAATGCGTAATGACACATAACCTGGTACCTGGTTTAAGTTAGACCACAGCCCTTGTCGCCGCACACCTGCCTGAGGTTTTAAAAATATCCAGGCGTGTAAGTGGGTGAAAACGCAACGTCGCTTTGGATGAAGGCATCAGCCAGGCTGCTGAAGGTAAACCTGATCGTCTGCAGCGGCTGCTCGACAGCGGGTGAAATTGCGAGCTCTTCACGTCACTCCGGGTGATCGTCTTCCTCGAGTAGATTATCTAACTCACTCCGTCACTCGTTCTTGACACATAATGATTTGGCTTCCCAGATCGGGCGCTGCCATGACAGTGTGATTCCCGCTAGCCGCGCACTCCGGATCAGAAATAGCCACGGGGCCGCCTTCGGTCGAAAAGCACGGCGTGGCAGATAGATGGTATTTGTCTGCAGACGTCACGTTCTGTGCGGCCTGACACCTCACCACAAGCCAGTCCTAAGGGACAAGGATCGATACAGAGAATGATACTGACTTGTCAAGATAAAACACATCTATCTTCCATCTGCTTTTCCGATACAGAGTTACGATGAGCCTGTCTGAGGCAGCACAGGACCCCAGGCAGGGAACATAGTTCATCACAGAACACACACACACACTTATTTAGCAAAAGCTTTTACCCAAAGCGACATACTTTTTAATCTTTTTTTGAGAAAGCAGGGTCAGACAGTCCCTGGAGCAATTGGGTGTTAATGGTCTTGCTCAAGGACCCAATGGTGAAATCACTCTGCCATCCACAGGATTTGAATGGGTGACCTTCTGCCCACAGGCACAGTGACCTAACCTATTCAGCCACACACTCAGACACTCACCCACTACGGTGGATGAGAGACTCCTATTCACCTAAATGCAAGTCTATGCATTAGCTCATGCTAACGTGGAATGACGTGCAAAATCCGAATGTACCCCTTTCTACTTGTGTACAGGCTTATAACCGATTCCCTCTCACTTTCCCCAAAACCTGATGAATTAGAGGCATGATGTGACACAGAAGTCAGAGACTGGAGGTTTCCTCTCTAAATCACCTGGAGACCGTTCAAGAGTCGCAAGGCAGGAACAGAGTCTGCTGAAGTTGGTGTGTCCATCTCAATTGCAGGGACAACATCTTGGTGCTGGACATATTCTTTGAGGCTCTGAATTACGAGACCATAGAGCAGAAGAAAGCCTACGAGTTGGCTGGGCTGCTGGGTGAGTCTGTGATCTCACCCTGTGGGATGGGCCTTTCGGGGTTACCCTTATGGGGGAGGGGGGGGAAGGTTATGGAAGGTTCTTGCCCCAGCCGCTCACCTCACTGCCCTCAGAGGCTGCATTCTTTGACGGCTTCACTTTTACGTGGCCTTGCGGAAACACCATATCCCCCCCCACCCCACCCCACCCCACTCCTTCCCCTTTAGGTGACATCGGAGGTCAGATGGGACTTTTCATCGGAGCCAGCATCCTGACCATCCTGGAACTCTTCGACTATCTCTATGAGGTAGGCCACTCTAACTGTCATTATTGCTTTTTTTATACATTTAATTCAAAGTGTTATATGGAAGTGGGGCTGTAATATGATATTTGGGAGGGAAAATAGATTCCCTGTCAGATATTCCACCTGCCAGGCAAATATTTCATTTTTATTTTGCATTCACGTCATTCAGTCCCAGGTATGGTAACACAGCTTATGCAGAACCTTTTACTGGGACATCAGCATTTCAAATTTCATTGTATATTTCAAATTTCATTATATATATTTCACATTTCATTGTATATTTCACATTTCATTGTATATGGGTAAAAAAAAAGAAACGTGGCTGGATTTACAGATCAAAAAGTAAACAAAAACAGCTATATTTAATCATAGCAATTTTTGAAAGACATTCAAATATTACTTTCATTGTCTATTCACTTATTAATATGAATATTAATTATGCTATGCTGTGCATTCTCTGGAAAAGGAATTTATTTGATATTTTTCGATGAATAATCTGATCCGGAGTAACTGCATTAAACAAAAAAGTGTGTAGCCTTGCAGAGAATGATATTAAGAGCGGCATTCATCATCTTTCTATTTCCTAAATGCGTATTTAATGATTAATAAAGCCTTAGATACAGTCATTGCAGGGGTCCCCCCACTCTCTCTGCTGTCTTTGCCCTAACAGTTAAGCCAGGCAGGCACCCAATGCCTCGTACTTAATCTCACCTGCTATCTCTAAAACAGCCCTTCCACCACCTGATGGTCTGAGTCGATTGTATTTTCATTGTGATTTCCCCAGCTGAAGAGTCTGTCTGACATGTGTCCTTCTTTTTTATAAGCTTCTCTATTATCCACTCGCATTCAGTCACATCCATTTGTATCCATCTACATTCATAGTTATACATTCCCATCCAGGCACATCAAATTTGCATCCTTTTCATATCTTTCTCCATCCACAGGCAATGCATTAGCGGGTGGCTGGTGGCTCATTGAGTGACACTGATGTGTCGCCATGGTATCCTACCTGTAGTATGTGTGTGTTTTCCTCCTGCAGTCCAAAGTCATGCGGTTAAGCTAATCAGTGCCGCAAAATTGCCCATGGAGTGTAAGTGTACTGTATTGTGCAAAAAGTCTTAGGCAGTCAAATAAAATTTTTAAAGCTATTTATTTGGGTAGTAAGTGTAGTTTTGCTCAGAAAAAAAAATGCAATTTAAAATTACAGCAGGTGCAAATTACGAGTAACACGATAAAAGTTACCAAGAATTTCTTCCCTTCTCCAAAAAGTTACTGATATCTCATTTGACAGCTAGATGAACACCGCTTCAGTTCCCAAACCTCTGCTCAGGGGCACCTCAGCCATTCCATGTATTAGTTAAGCTTCTATTTTGATATTTTGATAAGCACCAGCTTATTTAAATAACTGACTTAATTAGTTAAATAAATGAATGAGATATTGATTAACTAAATAAGGTGTGTCGGAGGTCAAGTAAAAAAATACATGGGTGTATTGGCTGGTTGAGGTTCTGAAATGGCTAATCTGACACACTTTGACAGACATTCCTCGGGGTTAAGAACGTCTGACTTAAGGACAACATGTACTCATGAATGGACTGGCCTAAAGCCTATTATATACATATTCAGGTTAAATACAAAGGTTTGTAATAATGAGTGCATGCACTGCTTTGCGATGCACATGAAAACATTACACGGCTTCAGCGGTTCGTCGGCTCAATGTTCAGCTCGAGGTTACAGTAACTTATGTATTTACTTTTATTATCACTGTATAATTATCATAATTATTACATACTATACTATTACATTTCCGACTTACCTGGAAATTCGACTTAAAGAAATAGTTAGGGAAAGGATCCCATTTGTAACCCGGGGACTGGCTGCGTAATTTTACACCAACATGAAGATCATTTTAAAATAATTTTCTTTGACTTTTGCACAATACTGTATGTGTCCTATTATGAACTGGCATACTTTTCTTTCCTCTCTATGCTGAACCCCGTGATCCTAACCAGGATAAGTGGTCAGACCATGCATTGATACACTTATGCATCCATTCCCAGCCACTCACACACATTTACATCCACGCACCTCTATTTGCAAGGCCAGAATTTTTCCCCTCCTATCAAGTACAGGGGTGAGTATGGAGGAAACACTTCTTAGAACATGCAGGGAAAAAATGACAACATGACGTGCTTAAAGTGCCCCCTTCACAACTCAAGGTGAACTGTCGAGAAAAAAAGAGAAGACTGAATAGTGAAGAACAGCTAACATAGTCTCGCTGGTCACTTTGATTAGCGCCCTTGAATTCCTCCCGTATAAATTCTGAATTGCCTGCCTCATTAGTGAGGGTGGGCTGTTAGCTGAAGCTGATCGATTTCAGTAGCACTGGTCCTTAAGTCTTATGCATTTATTAACATTTTGCTCAGCTAATAATATTCCTCTTATAAATGGAACATTTCTTACCAAGAGCTATTTTATTTTAATGTCTTTCACAAATCTGTTTCATTTATGGAACTAATTTGGCAAGTTGGAAAAAATAGATTATGCTTTATTATAATAAAAAATGCACAATTATAATATTAGTATTTATATGATGTTTTGGTCATTTATTTAATTCCTAAATTGGTAATAAATTTCTTCATAAGGATGTAACTGTCTGTAATATATTAACAATTAGAGTTTTTTGATGAACATAACCCAGAAAAAAACAGAGTTAATAAACACAAAGTAATTAACAGTATAATGTTGATGTCTAGGGCAATTTATTTACTAATGAAATACATTTTGAAGCTAAAGCGTAGAGTAATGACAGCATATTACGAAAGCATTTATTAACACAGACAAACAAATCTATAAAATCGACATACTGTACATATTCTGCCTTGTGCAGCGCTTGAATCGGGGGTGAAAATGGCTGACAGTAGCTCTGATTTTGCTCACAGGTTATCAAATACAAGGTGTGCCGATGCACAAGGAGGAAACGCAAGCGCAACAACAACAATGACCGCGGAGCCGTGCTGGGCCTTGACGACGTGAAACGCCATGTCAGTATCCATCCGCCGGCCACTCAGGCTGGGGGGGTTGTGTGGTGGAGGGGAGAGGGACAGGGCCGCCAAGAATTCCGTTCAGGAGCAAGGAGCATTATGGAAGGTTCTAGCAAGTTTTCAACAGACTGTTTTGCAATCAATTATGAACTGAAATGCTGCTGTAATTATCCTAAGACATGACACCTGTCCAAAAACAATTGGAATTTTATGCTTATTTGATATTTTTCGGTCGTTCCGCTGAAAGTGATTGACACTTGCTCCATTTGCCGTGATTTTGCAGCCCTGAAGGTGGTACCCCTCTCTTGGGGCCGTCCGCCTGTCATCCTTCTTGGCTAATGGCACTAGCAATCTAATACCCATCATCCCACAGTAAAATGAGCCTTGCGGAGCCTGGATTACATGCTGCTCATTTGCGATAATGACCCTGTAGCGGAGAAAAGTGTGATCAACAGAGATCATGTAAGGACTGGAATAGTGTATAGTCCACACACAGCTGTTCTCTAAATTCTTTAGACCTATGAAAGTTTATTTAAACACATTTATTTAGGAGATGCTTTTACCTAAAGTGATGTATTATTGAGAAAGCAGGGTCAGACGGTCCCTGGATCAATTAGGGTTAAGGGCTTTTCTGAAGGACTCAAAGCTGAAATCACTCTGCTAACCACAGGATTTTAACTGGTGACCTTCCGATGATGGATACGAGTCCTAATCCACAGAGCCACACACACCCCCCTCTGCCTTGGCGATTGTTATAGATTAAATAACGTTGAAATGGTCGCCCCCCCACCCCCTATTTCTCCAGGATTGTGGGGTCAGAATCCTATCCTTGTTCTGTGATTTTTCCAGCAACAATGTGGTTAGATAAATCGTGTCTCTGAATTACCCAAAAAGTGTGTATATGTCTGTGTGTGTGTGTGTGTGTGTGTATGTGTGTGTGTGCTCCCTGGTGCCCCCTCCTTTTTCACCTATGCTCCCTGTGATGGCGTCCATGCTTACTGTGACTTGGATAATCAGTAACAAATACCCCATTTTCAAACTTCTAATAACAAACAAAATCCAATGCAGCTGCCATTGTCCATTTCGTTTGTTAAATATACAGAGAGGATCCTCTGCTTCCTCCTTAAGTGGATCTTCACATTTTAAGGGAATTATGTAATGGGCTTTAATTCTCCCATCAGAGGTGCGAACGATGCTGTAATTTGCACGAATCCACCCCCGCTGTCCGCACTCGAGTGCAGACTGCGTGCTGGATGGGTACAGTGACGAATGCTCTTCCCAGTCACTCCATTCTGGAGTTGTTCTGTGCTCCTCTTTAACAGAAACCCCTTACTCAACAGTGTACTCGATGCACGCAGAGTAACGTATTTTCAATGTAGGCTAAAAATAATGGTGAGAATGTACTGGGCCGTGTTACACGCGGCTGAGTCACTGGTTTTCAGGCATGTAATGGAAAGAGTCTGAGGGAAGTGTAAGATGCAGTTTTGATAACATGATAATATTCTCTCTTTTATTAATTCACTGTAGTACATCACTCAGTTTCCATCACTTCTTTTATCACTCTCCATTTTAATTGCCTCCTCAGTTTATAAATGCTTCCCCTGGTACATAGTTTTTTTTGTGTGGCTCAGCGGGTTAGGGCCCTGTGCCCCTGATCAGAAGGTTGTTGGTTTGAATCCCAGGGCCAACAGACTAATGCCACCATTGTGCCCTTGAGCAAGGCCCTTAACCCCCTAGGGATACTGCATGCTGGCCAACCCTGTGTTGTGACCCCCCCCCCCCCCAAGCTTACTCTTACTTGTATAAGTGTCTGTGCGCCTCATGGAGAGCAAGAAGGGATAAATGAAAAGAAAAGTTTCCGCATAGGGATCAGCATAGTACCGGGCTGTTTAAATCACGGCCCTCAAGGTCCTAGTACTGCTGATTTTCCAGCCTTCCTTTACCCGTAAGCCAGGTGTGAAGCCTCTGGCCAATCAGAATCAGTAATTATTAACCTAACGGTAATACTTAAAGCACTCATGTATAATGCATTATACATACCTTCATAATACCTTATAATGCATTCATAAAGTATTATAAACATGGCTATATCTATTTATAAAAAGGCATAACACGCTATAGCGTTAAAATAAATAGGTTTATTATGCTTTATGAGTGCTCTATGAAGCTGTCCTCTATAATACATACCTTCGTAATGCATTATAATGGCTGACTATCATAATGCATTATGATGACTGCATTAAGTAAAGTGTTAGCAAACTAACTACCTGGGAGAACTTAAAACAAGTCCTGGATTTGGAATCAAGGGAAAGATCTCAACAGTATCTGTTCTGTTCTTTTAATCCTTGCCTTCCTTTACTGATGCCCTGACCCTCCCTGTCTCACTGTGCAGGCTCCCTGTGAGGCCCTCCATACCCCATCCACATACCCCGCCAACATGCTACCTCATCATCCTGGGCAAGGCAACTTCGAAGACTTCACCTGCTGAGTCAGTCGCCACTAAGGAGTGGGGCAGAACCTTGCCGCAGGCCGTCGGCACGGACAAGAGAAACAAGTTCAATCTCGGAAACAGCGCTACCCAGAATTTAACAGGAAATAAAACTTGGTACCCAAAATTACTTGTCAGTGAATCAGATATTACCTGATACTTAAAGTCTTGTAGATGGATAAATTTTAAAATATGAGTGAAAACTTTAATGATCAAAAACTAATTTTGCATATCTGGTCACACCCTCATTGAAGCCGGTTATGCGTGGATGTAGATGAACTGGAAATTCCCCCCTCGGAGACCAGTATTCCTCCCAATTCCTCCCAAAGCTTTGGTGTCACATGCAGTGTAACCCAACTGTACAGTCCCAAACTGGCTTGTTAAGTCGTTAGAAACTTTGTAGTGTTTACTCCACTGTAAATGTAGCAACGTGGGCTCACAGTCACAGCTGTTTACGACGCTGCAGCTGAGCTGTTTGTGTGGCAACGAGGAACCTTTCAACCATGAAATGACCAGTTTTCCAGCTTTACTGGGTGATGAGAGCCTGGGTGAGGGTGGAGCAGGTAACGGAATGGACTTCCATGCCTTTTCAGACTGGTTTAGAAGTGTATGAAAATTTTCAGGTCTCATCTCACATATGCATGCTGGTAACTCATCCCCTACTGCACGTATAAACCATCGTTTATTTTTTTCCTCTAACTCTCCTGTTTATTTAACTGCCCTGTTTATCTCAATCACATATACAATGAATTCTTGGAAAGGAGACGTTGTCCTGGCTGCATGTGTGTGTGTCTGTATCTGTGTCCCTGGAGCACGAGTGAGAGGGGGGCGGAGCCAGTTTCTGTAGTGAGAGTGAGCTTTTCGGCCTAGTTTGGAATCCCTGTAGTTTTATTTTAGGATCCATGTCTGTGTTAGACTGGCCCCTTGTGCTACCAGCAGAAAAAATCCCTGTGGAGGATTCAGTGCACGAAAAACGACACCCCCCCCCTCCCCAAAGCCGTCCTGTGTCAGTCTGAACTCAACCACTAATAAACTTCTTCCTGTGCGCCCCTGGTTTCGGTCCACGGACTTTCTGAGATGAAACGGCCTCTCTGACTTACTTCATTAATTTCTTTAAGGGGTTCAAACGCTTCAATCAGATTTTCCTCTCAGCTGCGTTTTACTGAGACTAAAGAGATTAAGTGCCTTCAGTCTCTCTTCATAGATGATTTCATTCAGATTAAGGGGTGCTCCAGCTGCTGGACTTGCTCCCCCTAGGATCCCCCTCTAGAACTGTTATCTATGTTTCAGCATAGAAAAATATCTACACTCTGGCCTCATCATGTCCACAGAATCCACCACGATGTACCAGACATAGAAAACACACCTTTCTGGGCCAGAACGACAGATGTAAACTCGATTATGGTTTAAAGACTGTTTCTCTCCTTATATGTGTTTCTGTGTTGTCTGTCCAAATGCTTTGTTCATCACTAATTTCTGATGATAAATAATTATGTATCCCCTTCTAATCATGTGTGCATCAATGGACATAGAATTTGTCTGTTTGCGTATAAATGGAGGATGGATGTTTCTGGGTGTGTGAATGGGGAAAGGGCCTTGGTGTGTGAGTGTATGTGTGCGCAGAAATGGACAGAGGATATTTTGCGCGTGTGTGTATGCATGTGCATATCACATTGCACGCGACACGGCAAAGGACCCAAAACCCGCAAGGGCTCTGCATCTCTGCGTCACGCTTTTATCGGACATATCTGTCATTATTATTACTCTTCATGCGCTGGAACCAGCTGAGGATAAATTGAGAATCACCACTTCAAGTCCCCATCTCATCTTGTCTGTGCCATCAGCTGCTTATGGGACATCGGCGAGAATCCACTTATACGTTATCATAAGCGTCACGTCTGTCGCAGCTTTTCCAACACAGCAGTACCATATATGTTAAGCAGACTGCAGGATGTGTGTTGACTGTTACAACTGTGGCTTGTCCCTAATGTTAGAAGTTTATTTGCAAGCAACGCAGGCTTAAGCTAACTGGATTGTGCCAGAAGATTAAAAAGCTCCAGTGTGTTCTATCGATGCTATATCACTGTTTCCTGGAGTTATATGAAATAAGGAGTTATTCATTTTTGCAAACTATCATTTTTATTTCATTCTTGTGGAGCTTTGAAGTTATAGCTTTGGGATATATCATCTGACAGTTTCTTAGTTTCTCATCCATACTTTGAATACACGAAACCTTTTATCTCAACTGTAAAACAAAAACAAAAACAAAACATTTAGCGTCCAATGCAGTGTCTTTAAGAAATGTTTCATCTTTATTAATCTGCTTTGGGTATATTTGTTTCAGCTTTTCTTACATTCCTTTTATCTCAAATGTATCTATCTCAAAGTTGTATTACAATTATATTTATATCTAAATACAATATTTTCTTTCACAGTTATGGGAACTGAAGAATTCCAATCGAAAATGTCCAGGTTTTGTGAACATATTTTCTGAAATATGTCTGTCAGAATACCTTTCATTTCTTTTTCATTTAATTGTGTTGATTGTGTGTTCTGGGTTTGCTGCCTCCGATGAAACTAAAAAGTTACTGCACTTCATAGCAGTGATTAATACAGTAGGTGTTGCAATGATACCTTCTGCCCCCTACTGGTCAATCAGCAGTTGATTATCCATTCAAATTCAAGTCCTAATCCAGCCCTGACTCTGCATAAGAAATCTTTTTTGTATACGAGTTGGAGGTGACTTTGAGATGCACGGCATTGGCTTACTTATTTACAGACAGCCAGGTGAAACAGTCATACACAGCTGATGATTTCTTCCTCCATTATCTGGCATTGTGTGACGAGGAAATTAATTTAACCAAAAGTATTTAAGGAGATGCTGCTGTCTGTGGCTGTTTTCGGAGATAACAATCAAGTGCTGGAATAAACTGTTTTTTTTGGTGGTATTAAAACCAAAACCAAAATGCCAAAATAATCTAGTCAAACAGTTTGATCATATTTTGTGTGTGTGTGTGTCTGTGTGTGCATGTGTGTGTTTGCGTGTGTGTGTGAACACATCCCACAACTGGTCATCTGAATGTTTCGCCATGCTTTTCCAGTCTGTCTGTTTGAAGGTGGGAGGAAAGTCAGTTGGAGTACTGGATACCTTTTAGCTGGGGCTCGATTGCTTTTGTCTTCTGGGATTTGTGTTGGATGTTTGAACCTAATGGGAAAAAGAGTATTTTATGAAACTGTTACAGTCTGATACGCAAGCACAAAAACTACACCACTGGTATGTAAAAGTGGTGTCACAATATCATCAACGTCGTTCACTATTATGTTTTTACCATTATTACTACAGTTATTGTTACTGATATACTGTATTAGGCACATATATACCAATATCAAGCATTTTTTTTTCTACCATAAAACCATGTATATTACCCGATAGTCCAGCCTCCATCTTTTTAGACATGACTGTCCTACTGTTCTACTCTCATGAGGTAAAAATAAAAATAAACAAAAAAAACCTGTTAGTCCTATTGTCATGCTTATTTTACATTGCTTAGCGTATAGTGCAGCAACATCGGAACATAAATGACATCATACCACTGTTTCTGACATTTATGTTTTCAGCTGTAGCCAATGTCCTGAAAATGACTTTCCATTTGCCTGAATAGTTTGACTTTAATGGTGTTCTTCATCCACGTTTTCATAACATAACATTCATTTTAGTAACATAATGAAGTTTAGAATTAAAGCTGCTTTAGCCTGAGCAGAGGGTGAGAGACAGAGAGAGTCCGGGTGGGATAGTTGGCCTGCATTGAGTAGACCCTGCGCTTGTAGCTTGGTTTGATTTTTTAGGTTGTGTTTGGCAGAGTTGTTAGACCAAACTCAGCCGGCTGCTCCATTCTGTTGAGCTACTCTTTTCAGTTGCAGTATAAAACCTAGACAGACATGAAATCAAGATCATTTGTTCCTGCAAGACTAAAAGTGGAAGTTCTTCTGTTTGTTGACAGCTATTCTGTTCCTTTGTTCTGCTTTGTTCTGAGACCCATGGTCATGAATATTTCCTCAGTATTACAAGCCTGTAAATAAACAGCACAATGTTTATTCCACATTTGCCTGCTTTTGAGGCTACATTTTCATTCGATTCACATACAGGATGTGGCTTGACTTTAGTCGGACTAAGAGAGTTAATTGCCCCATTATTTTTTGTAGACATCTTCAATGATTTCCCACGTATTATCCAACAGACTATGATGAAAACACTAGACCTCTAGACCTCTCAAGCTCTTTTCTAAATGAAAGCAAGTATACGTCGCTGCAGCCGGGAGCCAAGTATCGAATGGGAGGGGCAGTGGCGAGTAGTAGAGGTTTATGGTTAGGGTTAGGGTTGGGAAAAGGGGCAATTCTGAGATATATTCTAGTGGCCATTTCAGTACGTAGGTCCAGTGGAGAAATGATTTGCTGTAATCCTTAGAGTGTGACCTTAGGTGGTCAGACAGAAACCCAAACACAACGGTCAAAAGCAGTGAAGCTTCGAAGCCTGTGGTTGGTTGCAGTATTGTACAGTCAATCAATTTGGTTCAACCCAGTTCTTATTGCTTACTTTTTATTGGGTTAAATTAATTAGGTTATAGGACTAGATTACGTGCTCACCCATGCTCAAAAACTTTATAAAGACCTTATTCTCCGATGTAACCTTTTATAGAACTGCAGGACATGCTGCTTAAAGATATCGACCCGAACATAAATGATTCAAGTTCAGGTCAGGCCCTGCTGTAGTAAGCTCAATCAAGCTAATTAACCTGAAATGCTCCTATAAAACATTTTTAAATATCTAAAAACTGTAGGTCACTTTGGAAAAGGGCGTTTGATAAGGACGCGTAACCCATCAGTGATTAACAGCACATTATAATCCCGCCCACCGCTGGTGTTGAAGCCTCATTTCTCCCATTGAACAGGAGTTTACATGATTTGCAGATTCAGCCAGATGTTTTATTGTTGCAATTAAGGTTCGGCTCGATGGGTGAGGCAAGATAGCAACACGAAACTTTTGAGAAGTGGTTGTTAGAAGTTTGCGTGTTTAAGCCTGGCCTGAGGCCGCTGCCCATTAACGGCTGGAAAAAAAGCAAGAATCTGGCAGGCGGTTTTGTTCTGGATGATCGGACAGACAGCAGCGAACCCGGGAGAGACCAGGGTGGAATTTGACAGCTACGTACCGCACGTCTCCACCCGTTCCAGCTCAAATTCACGGCAACTGTCAGGGGTGAACTTACCGAGCTGAGCTCCACGCTGCCCCATAAGGAGGGAGAGACAGTCTTGATGCCTCACTGTGTCTGTAAGGAACGGCACGGGGGTCACATTAAACCTGCCGAAAAGCTTACGAGCGAGAGAGGAAAAATACATTCGCTGTAATGGAAGCCAAACATCGGTAATGTGATGTAACATTACGAAAGAGTTCATTTTAATTCGCTGTGCACGTGTACGGATTTGCTTGAAACCCTTATCTCCTGTTCCGGGGGATTAAAGGAGATAAGCTTTCGTATCCCTACAAAAGTCGAACTGAAACAATGGCCACTTTCTGCAGGCTCTGTAAAGCATGTTGATTAGACACTTTTCTTCCTTCTGAGTCACCATCTGAAGGTTACTCCGAGTCCAGATTGTCAGGCGTCCAAATCCCCGGTGCATGTAGCACGTTAGTGTGTTGGCCATGCATCTGCGGTCCTATAAATATCCTCTAACATGTCCATGTCATTTGCTAGCATCACAGAAAAAAAAGCCCCAAAACTCATTTCACTTATATGTTGTTCGTGACACGCACACCGACCCCTTTCCGTCACTCCATAATTGTGTATGTGTGTATCTTTATATATAGAGGCTGTACCATGAGCTGGTCTGGCTTCAATGGCAGACCTCTGTGTCTTTGAACAGAGTGTTATTATTTTCCCACATCTGGCGGGGACAAAGGCTGACAGAGGTGACAAAGGCTGTAATAGCTCTTACATCACATGTGACGGGGGGTGGGGTGGGGTGGGGTGGGGGGCAGTTGGGACCGTCACTGTGAAGAAAGATCATCCTTGTTTGGCTGTGGGCGAAAGCTCTCTGAAACAGACCATCTTGTTTCTTAGTTAATGCTTGTTATTCCAAGCAAGTAACGAGTTCTACCCCGTTAAAAAGCTTAGCTTATTACTGGAGGTTTTCAGGTTACACTACTCAGCATGACCCCCTCCTGGAACGTGAACCGAAATCCTTCCGATGAAAGGCCTGTGCAGGCACTGCACTACTTTGCTTACTGCTTTGGTCGGGATCACGCAAAGCGACTGAAGATAGACTATGGCCGGATGCGGTCGCTTTGGGCAACCTGTTGAAGGCACCAACCAGGGCTGGCTTTCGTACCAGAAGCTTGGCGAACGGGCCCCTGCGGGCAGCGAAGGCGTGCAATACTCCTTGTCGAGTCACCCTCCTGGCGAGGCTTGCCACCCCCTGGTGTCCGCATCCTGCGACAAACCATTTCTACCAAGCTTGTGGGCACCTTCTCGTGGCAGGGAGTCTGCAGGAGTCCAGATCTGCTGCCAGAAGCACTCTCATTTGAATCGAGTCACATTAGAAGCCTGTCTAGAGCCAGCTTGCTTTAATTCTGCAGTCGTCTTCATTTCCACGTCCACATCCTGTGTAATTATACACGGCTCACAGACCAGAATGTCACTAATTATTCATGTGTCACATATCCTCTCAAAAGCCTCATACAGAGAAGCTCCATTCTCGCTTTCAGGATGCCTTGTCTATGCAGCCTCCCGTTTTTTTCCCTTTCATGTGCCCTGCCATTCTTCATTACTCCCCAACAAGCGTGACAGATTAGGCAGCTCTTTCTTTTTTTTCTTCTCTTGCCGCGGCTCGAATTTATCCTGTCCAATCTTCGGGAGTAATTAGCGAGTCCAGCCGCTCGTCACAGATAAGGCAGCTCCTTGCTCTCCCCGGGGTTGGACCGCGCGTGCTCCTCATTAAGACGATTAATCGCTCCGCCGAAGAGCACGCGGGGCTTGGCGGCGGCGGCGGCGCTACCTTAATTACAGCCGCGCCTTTCAAGCCCCCTCGTTTATTTCAAAACGGCGCCATCCATCTCCTGTACATAAGAAGCAGGATTCGCTGCCCGACGCAGACCTTCACCCCCCCATCGATAATGTCACCCTCCAGATTTGATGAGTACATTTTTTTTTTTCTTTGCTGAAAAGTCAGACCGGATTTGCAGAAAAGGGAGGTTCGTCTGCATCGCTGGCCGGTCTGTCTATATATCTTCTTTAATTTCCAGATGAACATTTGCTTGGGTCGCAGACGAAATGCGCTGGCAATTTGAAAACTTTGCCCTGATTTTTTTATGCTTATAACATTAACTTAAATTGGTAGTGGATGTTATTTTAAAGTATGACAAGATTTTTAGAGACCATTACCGCAATAATTCAGTATAACTGCGTTACCGGTTCCCGGTAAAAGCAAGCTGACTCGCGGAGAATGGGAAAGCGTCCTCTCCATATCGACGTGATGGACCCCAGTAGGCTATGAGTGTTGCAGAGTGTTAAATGTTCAACATTATCCCACTATTCCAAGCTAAGAATCCAATATTGTACTGTACTTTGTCTTATCCATATTCATTTCAGATTCAGATTTCCTTTATTGACATTTATAGTGTATTTGCATAAAAGAAATGTTGTTCCCCCAGACCAAACTGTGCCACAATGAAGAAATATCACAATAGATAGATAGATAGATAGATAGATAGATAGATAGATAGATAGATAGATAGATAGATCTTGTCTCCGTCTCACCCTGCCTTGGTCTTGGTAATGAC